>JAMKQA010003336.1:0-27793 GCA_024699735.1 Posidonia australis
TGATTAAGACTTTGATATTTGCTGGAATAGTCCATCGCTCTTGATGTCGGTATGTATTTTTGAATTCATGCTAAGACACTCTAAATCTTTTTCACGTTGTAATATTTATGAAAATAAGCACAAATGAATAATCATCAAAATTAATGTTAATATTTCTAACAACTACTTCAAAACTGTTACAGGATCTTGGTCAATACAAACGATTGATTGGTAAACTTATATATTTAACATTGACACGGTTAGACATTTCATATGCAGTCAGCCTATTGAATCAATTCATGCATGAACCAATATGAGTACAATAAGATGAGACCTTACAAGTTCTTGCATATGTCAAAGATGCATCTGGAAAAGGGTAAATATATAAAAAAAGTGGCCATCTGAATATAGAAGCATATTCTGATTCAAGATGTGCTGAAAACAAAGGATACAGATAGTCTACATCAAAGTTCTACGCGTATGTGGGAGGAAATCTTGTCACCTCACATAGCAAGAAATAGAATACAGTATCTCGATCTAGTACAAAGATAGAATACAAGTCCATGACACAAATGGCTTGCAAGCTAATGTAGATTGGATCACTCTCACTCCTATCAAAGCTTGATTTCACTATTGTAATGTGATGATCAAACAGCTATGTTTATCAATTGCTACCAGGTTGGAACAGATTATGTGCTGATTTTATGGAAAGGGGAAAAGAAAAATTCTAGGTTTTCACATGATAGCATGGAACCAAGTGCATTACGCTTGCAAGGAAAGTGACATTGACCTTTGTGATTTTTGAATTTTCAATTTGGCATTACTAGGAAAATGGATATAGAGATTGGCCCAAGGTGAGGAACACGGCTCATGTTTGTGGCAACAAATCACCAACGGGAAATGGCATCAAGGGAAATTCTTGAATACTATTGGGGAACACGAGTAAAAACCATCTTAGATATAGAGGGGCATCTTAGAGACGAAGGAGATGATGAGGCGTGGGCTGGTTATGGAGGTGGGTGGGTTAGGTTTTGGGAGAACAGATGTGAAAGGGCGACTACAGTAAAGTTCACCTTTCATGCTATATTTCGTGTTGTTGTCGTCCAATTTTGTTTTGAGCATTCTACGGCAACGATAGTGTGGGATATTCTATTTAAAAGGTAACTCCATGATACAGAAATTCCAAACTTATTAATGCTACTATCCCTTCTGGATTCCCATGATTCCTCAATTTTCTTTCACAACCCGGATGCAACCAAATGGCAATGGAGTAAGAATGATATTTTTTGTGTTAAATCTCTTTTTTCAGGCTATTGCATGTAATGGAGTTTGGGTGACATATTCTAAGTTTGAGTGAATTGACATGTTCTTTACGTGCACACTCATGCATCTAGGTGTTTTGACAGGGTTGACTCTAAAGAGGCAAGGTTTTCATTGTGCGGGTAGATGTTGTTTTCGCATGAATAGTGAGAAAGATTGGTGGCACCTCTTCTTCGATTGGTCATCCATAAAGGAATGGTGGATGAACCAGACTGGGTTGGAGGCCAATGCCCAAATTGATATAGACCAATTTTGGAAAATGCGGATGATGAAGAGGGGTATGAGTGGCAGGAAATGGTTGGCGTGGAAGAAGTTGCCTCACACTATTTGACAGAGTTAATGGCTAGAGCGAAACCAAAGGATTTTCCAAGGAATCCATTCTGATCACCATAAGCAGAAAGAGACATTATGTTGGTTATTGAGTAGTCATCTTCCAAAGAGTGTAGGGTTGATAGTGATGCAATGACGGCAGCCTGGTTGGATGTTCTGTTTGCAATCTGAAACAAAGATGCTATCCGACTATACTTTTGTTTGTTGTTTTTCTGTCCTGATGTGTTTCAATGATTTATGACCTTTTCCCTGTAACTACCTTTTTTTACTCTTTCCTGTCCTCATTTGCTTAATAAGGCTTTGTAATTCTTATGTATGTTTGCTTTTCTGTTTCAATAAAAAATTTCTTCCAACCACTCAAAAAATAAAAGTCTATCCAGTGAACCATACCAAGACATCAAGACTACATCCCAATTAATAAGATAAGAACCTCTTTCACTTCCCACAACCACCACCTAATCAGCTTCTCAATGTCTTGAACAACTCCTGCTGCCACTCAAAAAATTGACAAATGAAAAAAAAGGGAGAGCCCCTAAACCACTTTTATTAAGTAGCTACCTCATCCCTTTGCTCATGGATGTACTTTGCCATCTCATTAAAAAAAATCCATCAGCTTATGCAAGAAAAAGAGTGATCGAAAAATTTATTCTTGTATCACCAAAGGCAATCCAAGATAAGATGAAGGCAAAGCCCCCATCTTACACCACACAACTGTTGAAGCTTCTCCCAAAAAGTTGCCATCTACAATCAAGCACCATACCTCTTCCACCACTACCTTAAGACAGGCTCTCTAACCCATGAAGCCACAAAAGGAATAGTTCGACCTGCAAGTGAAAAAAGGGTATCCTCAAGAGAAACAAGGAAAGCAATCAGAACAAGGGTGGGATAAACCCTTTCCTCGGATCCCAAGATAAACCATAGCACTGTTCGCTAAAACCCAATCGATTCTAGAAAGCACAGACCACTGTTGCAAGTTTCTCCACACGAACCTGTGGTTTTCAACGGGAAAATTCATAAGTTTCATCTCTTCAATGACTAATATCCCTAACACAACTAACGATCATCAGATTTTTTGAATTCTACAGCAAAACAATTCCTCCCAAGGCATCTGAGAACCCCATCACTAGATGTCCTCCTCCAACTACATGTACCTCCTCATCCAATAGCTAGCCCATTTGTGTTTCTTGAGAGTCCACAACATTAATCAATTCCAACTGCACAATGCCTCCCGCTATCTTTTTACTAGCTGTCCAACAAAGCTTCAGACATTACCATAGTTGCACATTATCTAACATTTAAGTGACTCCCCACTTGGGTGAAATTTGCCTTCTCTATGTCCATCATACCTATCAAATCGAATAACCTGCTCATTCAATCTAACCTCACTTTGGTCACCAACACAAACCAATCTACTAGTTCACTGAGGAAATTTTGAACAAGTTTATTGCTCATGTCCAATGGAAAGTTTGAAGGAGAGTAAACATCTTGAGAGTAAATCTCCACTTAAGTTTCCAACACAAAGGTGTCATCTTCTGAAACAACCAGAGAAACCCCAGCTAGAGACTCAGTCATGACAAAGCAATCACTATCTTCGTAAGACACATCCACCAATCACTCACTCATTTCTGCAAGGGCTAGTGTCCCAAATGAATCAAAACAAATAGGAAAAATGAAATCTACTACATATGCCTTAAGCTCCTGTTCATATGCCATCACGAATATCTAATTTTCCTCCACTAGCTATGGTCTAATCGCCTCGATCTGCATGGTCGACCCCATCTTTTCCAAAACAGAAAGGGATTTTAAACTTTCCATAGTTCATTGATTTGGTTTAAGGAAATTCCGACCCCATCACCATCTTCAAGACTTAAAGCCCATGCACGACAACTTCAAATTCTAGCAAGTAGTCCACTTTGGAGACCCAAAGAAATCTGAATATCTGATGCAGCAAGATCCAAGTGCATACAAGTTTAAAGTCTTTCCTTATTCCCTTGCTTCACTTCAAAATTTGAAAAAAGAGTTCGAATTCAAATATTGCATCAGTTGTCACCCTAAACAACCACAACAGCCACTTTCGTCAGTGATCACCGCTCCTTGTCACGATCCGTTATCGATGACTGTTTAGATGGCAGCGAACTACCAAAAAGTTACTTTGGGCAAACATAGTACAATTTTTCAAGTGATTGTTGACACTTAAATTGATTTTATAGGCATTCCATTCAATCAATCTCTAGGATATTTTATATACAAAGACAATCCAAGCTCAACCCTCCTTCTGCACGCACCACCAGTACCTTCTGTAAGAGCTGATGGGAAATGAATCCTCACAAGAAGCATTTGGCATCCTCCTGAGGGTCCTTTGCTCTTCAAGATTTGGCTTTACATTTTACTGACATCTATTTCCTTACACCCGTAACAATTTTTTTGAAGTTCATTTGCAATTTGCGTCACCTTATTAAGGACCAATTTAGGAGCTTGTGTTTGTCTTACCCTTTTAACATGGACACTTAGGATTTGTGCCCAGAATCCTGATAGCTCCAACCATAGAATCAAACATCGGTTTCGTGTCGGACTGAAGTCCGACAAAAATAAGAAACGTGTCGGACATCGGTGGAAATGTCGGTGGAAACACGGTAAATTTACGTAAGTCCATGAAAATGGTAAAAAAAACTTTGAATTTTGATTTGAAACTCTTAGATAAGCTAAAGTAAGTAATAATCTACATCTTAGGCTACTTAGATCAACTTCTTCAATATATATCACATGAAAATACAGTAAATAGACCTAATAGAAATACCCCGAAGTATAAATAATACATAAAAATACTTAATAAATGTTTAAAAACAAAAAGACTCAAAAGCGTTACCTTATATATACTTAATACCATGAAGAATGCCGTGGTGGATCAAAATATTCTTCCTATACATCAATCATATTGTGTTCTCGATGAATTTGTTGTCGAATTTGAGACTCTCTTCAGAACACATAGTTGTTCCAAGACATATGATTATAATATGGCTGATATTCAATGATGAAGTTGTGGTATTGTAATATTGGCAGTTGTATTAAGAATCTCATTGGTGGATATTGAGGAATTATATATACTGGTTGAAGCTGTCAAGGGATATAAGAATGACTTGAAGGATGTTCAGGTGGTTACTCTTCATATTGTGTTGGAAGATGTGCATAATGAAATAATGAATCCATATCTCATCTAGTTTGTTCGCTTGGAGCATAAGAAGATGTAGTTCTTGTCCAATCGCTTTGAGTACTATCGTCTATTTGCTCAACAGAACCACCTCCATAAGAACTATAATTATAAGAATCTCTAGGATCATGAATACTCAAAGAGTCAAGTGAGTCTAACAAAGATCCTCTTGTATGACTGCTCCAAGAATCTTCATCTAGTAAATGATCACGACGACCTCGTCGTCGATAAGAAATTTTTGGCCGGCCTCCATGATCCTCATCTTGTGTAGCATATGTGAAGGCATCCTCTCCTGTAAATGGACTAAGTGGCGTTTGTGTCTCTCTCTGTTCTTGTGGCTCTTCTGTTGCAGGTGGGGTTACATCTCTAATGCCACCATCATCATCGTTTGGTGGTTGTGTGTCATCATCATCAGCTGTGCTATTGTCACCCCCTAAGCCTAGAGTATGTCCACGAGAACATCAGAATGAGCTCACGTATTCCTCTACATCAATGCCCATTTCACTAGAAATTCTAGAAAATGGTCTACCTTCTTCTTCATCTAGAACTAGTTCTCCATTTTCTTGCAACCATTAAAGTATAGGATCATCTTCTTCATCCTCGTTATAAATATATGCAAGATCTATTGAGTCCATGTAATCTTTTTCTTCTCCCTCTTTAATATGTTTTATTCTTAGCCACATGTTATAATGCACAAATACCAAGTCATTCAACCTTGAAGTGCCTAATTTGTTTCTTCTCTTTGTATGAATAAGGTTGAATGTACTCCAATTTCGTTTACAACCAGATGCTGCTGCTGTTTGAGATAAAATCTTTACAGCAATATTCCTTAGATTTGAAGCATCTGTTCCATTTAACATCCACCATTCACCTGAAATATGATATTTATTTATTAACTATATTATGAAATAAAAGAAATGATATTAAAATATTACTTAGAGTCATTGTGTCACGAGAACGTATCGTATGAGGCTCTCCAAATGACATAAGTTCATCTCGAAAGTACTTCAGTTCATTAAGAGCTTGTACGTGGACAATGACATTGCGTTCCAATTTTTTGATCACATCTTTAACAGATGCTAATAAATCAGTACGACTGTCAAGTTGATGATTGTACTGGAACCGTGGATTCAAATAATATGCTACATTAACAAAAAAAACTTATTTAACAAATAATTTTGTAATAAATGAAATATAATGATGAAAATTATGAATGTTCATGTTAAAATACTTACCAGCTTCTTGTAGAGGATGAAGAAGCATGTTAGACCATATGTCATCTATAATTTTGAGATATATCTTAGATGATCTGTATGCTGCATCAGCCACAACATCCTTCATCAATCTCATTGCCTCATATAAAAAACCCATGGTAGGCTTCTTATCACCATCCACCAATCGAATGACCTTCGAAGCTAGTGCCATAATATGTACAACCTTTCGACAATTCTCCCAAAAATGTACATTATTTATAATTGAATTTACTCTCCTACCAATTGGACTTTCACTCTCGTGGTATTTGTACCACTGTGGCGAATTAAACATATACTTTAATCCATTTCTTTTATCAATCATACTTTGGAGAGAAATATAATTTGTTGCAAATCAGGTGACTCCTGGACGAATTAAATAACCACCACAACACTTGGGTGACCTCATTAAAGCTAGTAAAAAAGAATTGTTGTAAATGAAATTTATTACAACCTTTGCATCTCTCACTGTCTTTTCCACCATAATTTGTGTTTTTTGTCTATCATTGTCAATAGGATATCCAAACAACCAACCTGGATCCTCTGATTTAGCTACCCTAATATCACTACGATCTCCACTACTTTCAGATCCTGAGGAATTTGACATTATGAAGGTTGAAAACAAATGATAGTTGTCATTAATTTAATGAAATAATGTATTTAAATATTTTCTGATTTTTTTTACATGTTATAGTGGTTTCTACAATTATTCCTAATTTTTTCCCATATTTTCTTGATTTGTTAGTTAATTACGAAATATTCTAATTTTTTAAATAATTATAAAGAATTACTAATTAATATAATTATATATCAAATTATTAACATTAAGATTCAAAATAATAAAATAAACTTGAAAAAAACTTTAAATCTATGCAATATTATGGTAGATCTAACTAAAATCTAAGTTTATACATTATATCTAAAGATTGCATGTGAACTTAAAAAAAAGGATTTAAATGAGAGTTGTTTTAAACAATACAATCTTGTTGTTGTAGTATAACATAAAAGTGGTACAAGAATACTAAAGTAGTAATATTAAATATGGGATAAGTATTAATTAAAGATAATAAAATTAAATCAACAAATAAAATTACAAAAGTCTTCCAAATTACAAATCATGCAAAACGTCATGAAATTATATGCAAAAACCTAAGATCTAACAAATAGAAATACACCAAGTATAATTATTCCTAATTTTTACAATCATTCTTGATGTTTTTTAAATTTTATTTTTTAAAAAAATTATAAAAATTTACTGATTTTATAAAATTATTATGTTAGATCTATTATTTATGTAATGAATTAAAATATTATTAGGTTAAATCTTTATTTTTTAATTACTTACAAAATAAATATGAGAATTTCTTAAATAAAAGAAAAGATTTACTCCAAGACAAAGGTTAAAAAAAATGGAGAAAATGATGGCTATTATTAATACTTCATATATATTTTTAACTTGTTGGAACTTGAAAGACAGTAAAATCACTTTTGCAAGAAAAGACTTAAAAAAAAATAAACATAAGATAAAGCATTGGACACAAACTTTAAAACAAAATATAAAAGATTAGATGATAGGAGTTAAAGAAAAAAAAAGGAAAGAAATATTGTTCAATTCATTTTTAATAAAAAAAATGATCCCTTATATTTATCATCAATTTTAATTAAGATTTCTAAATTAAGATTTTTAACTTGGTATTAACGGACCCAATTTTTAACTCTTAGCCCCCTGATTTTTAACTCTTAGCCCCCGTAACCCTCTGATTTTTAACTCTTAACCCATATTTGATATTAACGGGCCCGATACATATTTCATACGTCCCGTATCCTGCACTCGAAGATTCCCAAAAAAAGAAGGAGGCAACGACGAACCTGGTTGGCCTTGGAGATCGGAGCCGACGACGATGCAAGGAGACGGACGGCGAACGCGAGTACCAGAGAAGGTGTAGGACGGACGGCGGACGACGCTGGAAGACGCTGATGGACGGCGGATGACGCTAGAGGTTGGATGAAGGCCGGCACTGGACTGCGGGACTCCCGCAGTGGAAGAAGCTTATGAACGACGACGCTGGACGTCGACAAAGCGTGAAAGAAAATGGGAGAAGGCGTTGTTCGGATGTTGGTAGACGAAAGAATCCCGTTGCTTTTAAAGCCGTGTCTGGTGTCGTATTGCGAGGGAGGCATGTCGGGCGATACGTGAGGATTTGCGTAAAAAAAGAGCAAGCATCCACCGATGCGACCGACATCCACCGAAATATCGTCTGACATAGAGTAAGTCGCGACATACCTATCATTGTCGTTTCGCTACTATCACCCTCTGATACGTGTCGGCGAAATTTCCTCGACACGGATCGAAATTTGACAACATGGCTCAAACATACTGTACCAGTGCGACAATCCGTCGCCACGTGACTGCAACTACACATGGAAATATGACCGAGCCAGCCCGGGCCCGAGAGAAAATCACGTGGGCCTGGCTTTGCCTGGCCCGTCGTGGGCCATGGGCCGTGCCGGGCCTAACGGGCAGGCCCGCCAAGGCCCGCAAAGTAGGCCCATTTAGGCCAGCAAAAACTCCCTGGGTCAGGTCAGGCCGGCCCATGTACAATAAACAAAAAACAAAAAACAAACAGGTCAAGCCTAGCTCGACTCGTTTTAAAAAAAAAAATTTGAAAAAAAATTTAAAAAAAAACGTAAAAAGGGTTGGACCAGGCAACCCGGCCCGTTAAAAAAAAAATTAAAACAGAGCCGAACTGAGTCCGGTCCAAATCTTTATTTTTTTTGCAACGATCCAAAAGACCAATGCAAAATCCAACCGTTGCAAACAGCTGGATTTTTGGCCGTTGCATACCAACGACCATTTTTTGTAAAAAAAAAATTTTTAATTCAATAATTTTATCCTATAAATACCCCCCATCCCATTCATTTTTCTTCACAACTCAATCTTCTCTTTTACAACTTTCTCAACTACAAATTTCTCCCAATTTTCAAGTGAAGATTTCGTTGTTGAAGGGATTAGAAGTAAAGAATTTGGAGGAATTAAAAGTAAAGAAAATTTGATGTTGCTGACTCAACTAGTGTCGGTTAGAGACTGGAGTTTGGAGAGCAGAAGACCGGACAGAATCCAAAGCCAAACAGCGAAATCTTTACTTGAAAATTAGGAGAAATTTGTAGTTGAGAAAGTTGTAGAAGAGAAGATTGAGTTGTGAAGAAAAATGAATAGATTGGGAGATATTTATTGGATAAAATTATTGAATTTAAAAAATACAAAAAATGGCAATGGCCAAAAATCCAGCCGTTTTGTAACAGTCTTTTGGGCCATTGCAAAAAAATAAAGATTTGGGCCAGACTCAGCCCGATCCTGTTTTAATATTTTTTTTTAACAGGTCAGGCTGCCTGACCCGGCCCTCTTTACGTTTTCTTTTTAAAACTTTTTTTAAAACGGGCCGGGCCATTGTGTTTTTTTTTTTTTAATTTTTTTTTAAACGAGCAAGACTGCTAGCCTGGCCCTGTTTGTGTTTTTTTTTTTTTTTAATTTAAACGGGCCAGGCCAGGCCCGGTCCTTTTGTTTTTTGTTTTTTTTTAATGTACATGGATCGGCCCGACTCAAGGAGTTTTTGCGAGCCTAAATGGGCCTACTCTGCGGACCTTGGCGGGCCTGCCCGTTAAGCCCGGCAAGGCGCAGGACGGGCCTGGCCCGGCACGACCCACAACTGGCCTGGCTCGGTCCAACCCACGTGATTTTTTCCCGAGCCCGTGCTAGACCGGGCGGCGCAAGGTCGGTCCGGTCTAATTTCCATATCTAACTGCAACCATAGCACTTCAAGGATTCAATTAATCGAAGACGATGCTTTACCTCCTCCATTTGAACCTTCCACATCTAAGCAAAAGGCAGTTTCCCAAAAGATGAGACTGCTAAAGAAGCTCTTATTCTATCTGAGACTAACCTCCCAACATTCTCATCTCCCCCTATTCCTATGGTGGATCTCAGACTACCTGAGGTAGCACCATTAGTGATATTTGTCGAAGCCCTTCCTCTCGTGTAATTTCTTGCCATTCATGTTGATATTTGCCCCCAATTGCATGAAGGAATAGTTGTTATTCTCTGTCAATAAAAATAGTTTAAATCACCATCATCGAATATGCCTTATTCTTTATTTTTTTTAATTGTCTTTCAGACTTTATCAACTTCAATTCATCCTAGTATAAAGTATTGTCTGTTTAATTACTGTTTAGACACAAAATCATTTTGAATTTTATAGGTGAGGAGGGAACAAAGAACCATGACGTCCATAAATCACCATCTTAGAATATGCCTTATTTTTTATTTTTTAGAAGTGTCTTTCAAACTTTATCGACTCAAGTATTGTCTATTTAATTACTGTTTAGACACCATATCATTATGAAATTTATACACAAGGAGGGAACCAAGGACCATGACGTCCATAAACTATTACATGATTTTTGACACTGTTATGACAAATTAGTGAATCACATATTCACGTAATATTATTCTTCAAAATCAATATAGTATATCAGCAATTATCCTTTGACTAACACCCTAGTCTTTTATTTTGCTTAGGAATTCCATCTCACAAGTTTTTTGTTTCCATTGTATCATATCATTTCTTACCCTAATTATTCACACTTACGTAGAGTATGGAAAGACTTGTGCATGAGAATATTTCTATAGTCCATGTGTCTTACTCGCTTAGTCATATACATATTTGTTTTTTATTACACAGTTATTAATTCCACCATTAATAATTGATTTATATATATACCTAAAATTATCTTAAAAGAAACTAATAAGAACATTGACCCTATCATGACACGTTTAAAGTTTATTGTTATGTAGAGGCACAACGAAACAACTATACTAAGAAAAATAAGTATTCCTACCCTATAGTTTTTCCATGGAGCATGCCATTCCGGACGAGGCCATCTGCCTGGTGTCCTTTCTATCAAAGCAGAAGTAGATTGATGCCTGGGGAATAATAAACAAAACTTTTATGTGTATCAATAGAGGAAATAATCCACTTAAAATACAAATGAAAAGCAACAAAATGAGGAACAAAAAGGGCAGAATACCATACAAATTTTCAAAATCATAAAGCACAAATTAAAAGCCAGATTTTTTCTCTAGAATTTTTTTATTAATTAATTATTTGTAGTGTATGCCTATTACATCAGATTCTGTTATAGGCTACATCCATAAACAAACAAAACCCAGCTAGCTATGACATGGAATCTGTGGCTCTCGTTAGGAAACTTTCTTCCACTCATCCAAAACTGTAGAAATAAAAAAAACAAAACCAACTACCTGTAAACTGACTATTTAAATCGTACTCGCAATTGGGAATTCAAGTAAAAGAATGTTAATTGCCATGTACAATGCTAGAACTATAATTCAGGAATTAAAAGAATGATATTTAACTAACAGTTGAAGTTCTACAAAACAAAATTAAGAGCCATGACGCCCACACAGGGATCTGCGTATAAATATCGGCATGGGTACAGGTATTGATACAGGTTTAGTATTGCCAATGGGTACGGGTATTGGTATTGGTATTGGTATTGGTATTGGTATTGGTATAGGTATCAACATGATGATATGGATATGCGTGTGCGTAGTCCTACTCTCATTTAGTCTAAACCTAATAAAATGATGCGTCATATGATTACTTAAAGTGTCACACGACTCTTTTAGAGGCTGCCTATCACCTTCCTCTTAATCCCATAACTCTGGAGATGGTAGCTCGGCAACAGTGCAACAATGATGTTGGTGGTGCAGCAACAATGATGCAGCACAGCAAAGATGTCAACAGGCAGCAATGACAGTAATGGCATGACCATGACGTCAACATTAGGAAGAAGTAGAGAAGTGTATCTAGTATGTACAGAGCCGTATTTTGTATCAACATTTGTCTCGTACTGTATTAACACGGGTATGAAGGGTTGCATCAAGCATCGAAGTATCATAGATTAAGAGTAAGAAGATCTTTGGTTTTTGTCAAGGAGAAAGACAATCACATTACTTCATAACAAAGACAGTACAAAAGACCTCATGAATGAATAACACAAAAATCCATATAAGGATCTATCTACTTTAACACTTCACTTCAAGCTGAAACATCTAACATTCACAATTTGCTATCGACTCTCACGCAATTACGACAAAAAAATACATAATTTAGAAGGGAAAAAGATAACAATAGCAATAGTAACAACAGTAGACAAATAGACAACAACAATAGACAAGAGTCGTAGTAGAGAACTCAGTCATAAGGTAATGCGTATCACGTACAAGAATAACAATCATAATCATCCAAAAGATGACATTAACCAATCTAATAGGACGACATTGGCAGTCCTAAACTAATAGTAGTAAAGTTTACAACTTCAGAAAATTTTTGAATTTTTCTACAAATAATCCATGAAACCTTGATTCCATCGTGTTCCTCCTCTTATGTGGAGCCTAAAAGAGGTGACTGTATAGGAGCTAAAGAGCATAGGCCAACAAGAACAACATTTAAACACATCTTTTCTACCTACTTGTACATCAAGAACAACTTCCAACAATGGAAATAATCCGACAACAATAGAAAGTGGCAGATCTAAGGTTGATGGTAACGGAACAGCCTTGAAAACAGTTACAAAAGACGGGCAATCAAGGTAAACTGGCAGGAACAGTAGTAATAGATAGTTAAGCAGGCAATAGTTGACTTCTCACAATATAGGTGTGGTGTCTATACCTAGACTTGTAAATCGAATCGAATGGACCTACACCGGCCAGGCTAACCAGTCAGATTATATTGGTCAGGTTAAATTTAATAAACCTGTAGCCCAACATGATCCGTGGCCTGCCATTAGGTCGGGCAGCAAACCAGGCAAGACCGATCCATTTTTTAAAAATAAAAAAATTATTATTAAATATTTAAATATTTGATATATACATAAAAAAATAAAAAATGCATAAAATATTCAACATTTTACATTTTCACATTTTTTTGTTTTACATCAATATAAATTAATCATGAGTAGAACTCGTTCTCATTGAAGTTAATGTCATATCCTCGCCTTGTTATTCGTCGTTTAAGTTCAACCTCTGAAGACAATCGACTGTATCGTACGAGTCATTTAAACATACGTTAACTTTTACAAACTTTTCTACTAATTTACATCTTTTCTCATTTAAAACTCTTTTATTTGTAGAGAATGCAGACTCCGACGCTACAGTAGATGCCAAAATCATTAGTAAATCTTTAGTCATTTTAGAAATAATTGAAAACCTAATTACAATATTAGACCACCACTTTAATATATCTAAATTATCCATTGCTCGTTCATTAAAAGCAAACTCATATTCTAAATAATTTTCTAATTCATTATTTGTAATTGATTTTACATATTTTCCTTTTTTCTTATTTAATCTACAAATTGAATTACCGTTATTACTAGTAATATGTGTTCCTACAAAACTAGATGTGTGAATACTAGAACTACCTTCACTATAATTGCTAACATATTCATCAAATAATGTGTATAAAGTTGTCTTAATTTTATTATTAAAAATATCTATTCTTTCACTTTTATTCATGTTACTAAAAATATCAACTATAAGTATCACATAATTAACTAACCTATGCCTAGAATCCATGATTAATGCTAAACATGTCCACATTGGATAATCATTCTAATAACTATTATATTTATCTTCTAATAATTTAATGATATTTACTAAAACTGAGATTTCTTTATATTATTGAAAAATATTTGTAATATTAAATAAATTAATTAAAATTAAAGAACTACTAGATAATATTGACCAGATAATTGTTTAGTTACATTATAAAATAGTTATAAAAAAATATAAATTATGTTAGAATTTTACCAATCATCATCATTTAACAAATAATTAGATTTTGCATTATAAGATGATATTATTATGTTACTAAAAAGCAAACTTGAGCTTAACATATCATATGTTAAGTTCCATCTATATTGAATATCTAATTTAAATTTTTTAAATTTTAAACCATTTTCTGCATATAGATATCTAAATTCTTAATATCTTTTAACTAATGTTTGAATAAATAAAATAACGGATCTTATATTTTCTATAAAGTCTAATGCAATCTATACCAACTTGTATAATTAAATTAAAATGTAATAACAACACCTACAATAAAATAATTCACCATTTAATATTAGTCTTATATTTCTTTTTAATATTTATATTGCAACATTATTAAAAGCACTATCAAAAGATATTGTATTAATTTTAAAATATATGTAATATTTTTTAACAATATCTTCTATCATATTTGCTATTAACTTTAGCAATATGTAGGTGATTAAATACTTTAAAAATAATTAATCTTTTTTGTAAACTCCATTATATATCTATCAAATATGCAATTAAGTACAAGGATAGAAAATTATTAAGGCTAGTCCAAACATCACAAATTAATGATATTTTACATAATAAATTAAAAAATATTTACATTAAATTTAATTTATCTTTTTAAAAGTGTTATAAATTATATTTTTAGCAGTATTCTTAAAATGACCGTTAAATTATGTATTAAAATAATTTTGTACATAAAATTCAAATTTTTTATTTTCAGAAAAAGAAAATAATTGTTCATTTTATACTATAAATTTTGTTAAACCTTTTTTTGCATCTTCTGTAGTATATTTCCAATTTACCAATCCACTAGAACCTACGTACAATTTAGATTGTTTAAAATTTATATTATCATCTTTATTACGTACAACTATACATTTTTGTAAATACCTAACTATGTAACCTACACTCCTACCTGTAAGACAAATGTATCCTATGCTACAATAATTATAATAACATCTACTTTCATCTATAAGGTTTAAAGTTACATGTTCCTAAACCCATGAACTTTGTTTCCTAGATTTCTTTGTAACTGTGGATTGTGTTTGAGTGTTTTCAGGCTGATTTAACTATTAGATTGGAATATAATCATGGCTTCCTATATTTTCCATTATAATGCACGAAAAAAACTGATAATAAAAAAATTCCTTAACATAAAAAACCTAAAACCTAAATATGGAGGGGTTAAAAGTAGAAAAATTGGAGAGATTAGAAGTAAAGAATTTTTTTTATTGGAAATCATAACAGAATAACTGACGTTGTGACAAAGTCCAAAGCTAAACTTGAATTCTTCATTTGAATATTGAAAATTTGAGAAAATTGTAGAGAATGGGAGAATTGAGAGAATGAGAGTGTAGTTGTAGTAAAACAAAGAAAAGAGTGAGCTGTGTGAAGAAAATGAAAAGTAACGAGGATTATTTATAGAAAAAGAAGAAGAAAGAAAGAAAGAAGAAGTTCAGTCGCAATGTGGCACCCTAACATTTATTTTAACGTTACTACAACGTTAAATTAAACGTTGCAGCAACATGCAACGATTAGGTTTCCACCTTTTTTTGTTAAATTGTTGGGCCAACTCGGCCTAGCACCACCCAACTCTCCACGTGGATTCAAAATGGGCCTAACCTAGCAAGCCAAGTGAGCCAAACCCATGGGCCCGACAAGTTTGTGGCCTAGGCCAGGCTTAGGCCAACCTAGCCCATATTTCTTATGCGTCGGGTTAGGCTGGGCTTTTTACCAAGCCAAAGGGTTGGTCCGATGCAATTTCCATATCCGTTATACCAGAGAATAGGAGGAAGGAACCCTCGTTTAAGGATATCAATGGGTCGAGTCAAACTCGTCAATCTGTTTGACCTAACCGATTATTTTAAGGTACAAATTGAAATTTTAGACCCAATAGGACCCATTTACACACGACTCATTAACCCGAACCACTAACAGATTAGGTCATAGGTTAGATATATCACCTAACTCCAGTTAAGATCGGTGGCTTTTTGGTAATTTCCAATAAAAACTATCTACAAGACTACAACTAAGGAAAGCCCTACCAATTTGCCCACTCCTCGGTCCATCTGATCTCACTCTCTCGACACCTTTCCCCCTTTCTCTGTCTCTCCAACTCTCCTCCTCTCTTCTCTCTCTCTCTCATCCTCTCCAACTCTCCTCCTTTTTAGTCTCTCTCTACACCTCTCCCCCCTCTCTCTACCTCTCCACCTCTCCTCTTCATTGGTCTCTCTCTTTACCTCTCTAACTCTCCTCTTCTCTACGTCTCCTCGACACCACTACGAGTAGACACACCACCAATCCACCGTTGGTCACCTCTCCACATCTCTCCAGCATGGCGACACCATTAGTCCACCATCCTTTCCTCCTCTCTACTAAAAACTACAACTCGATAATGTGCATTGTGCTGTTTCCCTAACATTAATTTAACGAAAATCAACCATCAAATACTCTTCTCCTCTGTATATACATGTACATGATAAATTGATAGGTATGACTTTGCTCACTAATGCTTTTGAATTGTTAACAGTCGATTTATGTTAATAGCATAAGATAGAAATTTTATTTGTTCTAGTCAATTCAACATTTTGTCATTTAGTAAATTTCTACTATATTAAATCCTTTGTAGATAATAGTGTATAGGTTACAACTTACACTATATTAGAGTGGAATGAGTTGCATTACCTATCAGAGTGGTGATCTATACTATGCTTACGATTTTTTGGGAAAAGAGTTATATTACATAGAATGGAATCATTTTCAGAAACACTTTTCTTACTTTACTTGAAATTCTATCATGCTCCCTTTGAAAAAAGTCTACATTCCCTAAACATTGTAAAAAAAACAAACTTGTGACTCTTGTTTGATTTTATTTTATTTTTAACTTTTTCTTGCATTTTATTGATCTATTTCTATTCTACATATGAAGAAAGTAATTTGTCAATGTGATGATGTAATCTTAATTCAATGATTGCAAGTTACAAGTTGTTGCTTGGTCCATACAGATACGGTTCCCAAAAAGTAAAGCTTTAAGGTAATACTAAGTGATTACTAATGTTAGTGTTGAGATAAAGAATAGGGAGAAAAAGAGATAATCTATTACTAATGTGTAGTTACATATAGAGAGAGAGATTAGATACCCTAAACATAAATAGATATCCAATAACCAGTATACCCACAAAGACATAACCAAGACATGTATTTATAACTCCAACACTTACGCTCAAGTTGAAACATCCATATCCACCATGCCCAACTTGCTACATAAATACTCAAATCTAGTTGTACTAGGCCCTTTTATGAATATATCAGTCAAATGCTCTAAAGACGGAGTGTAAAGAATAGAGATAACCCATAAAAACAAACCGACCAACTTTTAAACAGTTCAATTTGATTCAATTTTAAGTACATACACGATTCAATTTAGTTTCAATATAGTCAAAACAAATAGGTACGGTTCGATTTATGGTTCTAGTAGGAGGAAAACAAGGCAAACTGAGCAACAAACCAAAGAACACAGGTCGAAAGAAAAAAGGAGAACATAAGGAATGCATAGTAACTAAAGTAGAAGAGGAAAAGGTAAGGTGACGTAGAGTATGCGAGCATGAAGAATGCAAGCAGCCAAGGAACGAGAGCAGCCAAAGAACGTGAATAGGCAAGTAGCCGAGAAATGTGAATAGCCTAAAAAATTCCAATCTCACAACCTCAATAACATGTTTCTTCCTTTGTTTCTCCTAATTATCCAACTCATTCCAATGGAGGTTACAAGAATTTCCTACACCAGAGTTACTTTCTTCTTTCATCTAAATTCTTTTGAAGTTTAGGTGAATGCTCACACATTGGAGATTGGTGATACTCCTATACTCCTGGTAAATTTGATTTTTCAGAAAGTGATCAGTTTTGCATATGATCATCACATATCACATTGGATTCTAAAAAGTCCCTCAAAGATATGGCTTTGCAATTGTAATTTCATCGAACATATTCTGCATTCTGCAGTCTCTCTTTTTTAGCAATACTTCCAATCCAAGGAAATCAGGGCCCTAATATTTCCTTCGACCAGAATACTATGACAAAGGACCCAAACTATACCATTTTAGGGGGTGAGTGAAGGGCTGGTTAGTGTTTATGCACCACTTGAACTCAAATTTAAACATCCTCTCTTATCAGAAAATGCAAAACAGGAAATAAAGACAAAATTACAATCATGAAAGGAAAGTCCAATTCCAGACCTTAATACAGCCTCTCACCCCAACAATATTCACTGGAATCTTTCTAAAAAACCTCCTAATTTCAGCACCACCAGATGTCCGAGTAACAATGTGAATTCTCAGCCGGAGTTTGGGTGACAATACTTTGTGCTACATGTGAAAATGTATCACTTACTACAGTAATGATGTAACATGCAGTGTTTCACATTTCCGCTTGTTTTAACCACTGTTTTGAGCATAATTGTGTTTATTTTATTTTGAGTGAAATTATATTTTTAGTTTAAAAATTACACTTGGTATCTGTAGTTGAGGGTCAGGGTGATATGTGGTTAGTTGCTTGATATTGTCTTTTTGTTTTTCTTTAAAATACTTTTTCATTGTATTTTTTTAATTCATCGTATTGTTTCATAAAGCTATCTCACAAGTAACATTTTGGAAGCTTGTTGCCTTTGCATCACCTTTCGCATTGGACTGTAGAAGAGTAAATTAAAAAGTCTATTAAGCAACTCGATACTAAACATATAATGAAAACACATAGCATTTGGTTAAGTGCATTATTCCTAATGCCATACAAGTCGAACATAAAACACCTTTATTGCAAATATACATAGAGACACAAGATGACAGCATGGGAAGAAAACAGATAAAAATTTAGCATTTGGTTAAGTGCATTATTCCTAATGCCATACAAGTCAAACATAAAACACCTTTATTGCAAATATACATAGAGACACAAGATGACAGCGTGGGAAGAAAACAAATAAAAATTCCTGAAGATGGTCATGGAGGAAATGATAATACCTTTCAGAAGAACCTGCGAGAGAAACCACAGATCCGGTGCCACTCTTGCTCGGCAAACTTGTATCATTGCTGAAAAAAAAAAACAAGCTTGTATTTACCATTTCATCAAAATATTGAGGTGAAAAAAACAGATATCTGCCTAAGCATCCTTTTTTTCTACTCAATGAGAAAGATAAACGTCAATGATAGAAAAAATGAATGTGAGACATACGGTCCCTCTGGTTGCACAGATGGAGCAAGAATGATAGAGCTTTGACCAGCTTCTTTCCGAGAATCCTTAGAATCTTGGGTACCTATAAGAATCATGTCAAACCAATGACAAACAATTAACCATTTTTGAAATTGTCAACTTGAGAAAATCAGATCAGTCTCTTTTCTTGGATTTAGAGCTGCATTCAGAATAGTTTCAGAGACCTGAAAGGTAGACAATGATAAATCTATTCAGATTAGAGATGCATTTAGATCAGTTTCTGAATGGTAACAGTTGCAGCAACCACTAATAATTTGCCATTTGGTGAAATAAACTGATCAAGATCATGTTATACCCAAATGTGCCAACGATAAATATGACGAAACAAACTACCGTGACACAGTTATCACGGCAATGAAAAGGTTGTAAGAAGACTAAAGAATAAAAAGTTGTTTTCCAGCCAGGTATATATGTAAGACTATAAGGAATAACACGTGATACCTGGCAAGGCAAGTGTAGAAGAAGTAGAAGCCTGGCCACGTTGTCCTTGCGGGCCACCATCCTGGCCTTGCTTGTTTGCCATGTTTTTTGCCGCTCCATACTCCGCATGAAGCTATAAAAGACAAACTTGGAATCACACAGCAACCTAGGAGTCTCGGTAACGTTACGGCAGAGAAACCAAAACAACTACAAACGGATTCTTACAAAATCCCAAGAAAAAAAAAAGGCTCGGCGTTCTAACGAATGCATTCTCTACTGCATTCCACCAAAAGAAAAGGAATCAAAGCGAACAGCAAGTATCACAAGTGCGAGGATAAGTTCTGACCTTGTAACTCGTTCGGACCCGTTTGCTGCAAAAGAAAAAATAAAAACAAGTTGAATCAGCAATATACCAGTGATTCGTACGGAACTACAATGAGTACAAAAACTAGGGTTTCGTGTGAAAATGAAAAGGTGGAAGAACAGAACGAGCCTTTCGGGGTCGGGAGGAGCGAAGCGGGCGTGGGTGGGAGGGAAAAGGTCGAGGGATCGCTTGAGGGATTTGAAGCTGAGCTTCTTCAGAGATTGAGGCTCCACGGGCTCCATCGACGAAGACGCCAACGCTGCCGCCGGCATCCTCTGGCTGCTGTATGCGGACTTGAGCAGCGGCGGCACTTTCTCCGTGAGCAGGACGATTGCGGACAGTCTACAGGGAAGGGAAGAAGACACCGGTCCATTTCTAGTCCGTGAATTCGATATCGAATAAGTAATCGGGTTAACAAGGTGAGTCCTAGGATTCGATTGTGATTTACTAGAAGCAAAAGGCAATCGACCCTGGGCAAAATTCCTATTATCGAGATGGAGAAATATTTACCGAAATACGGAGCCGAATGGATGAAGAATCACTAACTTCTAACTTGACACAAAAGAGTAAGTTTTGGTAGTGATTATGATATAATTATTCTAAATTAAAATGATCTTAACTCATTAAAGCCTATTATTATTCTAGAGTTCGACAAGGGACCTTTCTTAATGTCTTCTCGAGAATCACCACTTCAATAAAAACTTAAGATATGTTTTCAAATAGTTAATCCTTTTTCCAAATTTATGATTTAAAATGAGGAGAAAATTATTTTTTAGAAAAATAAATAAGTAGATAGTATGGTTCTGAAATATTCCCTACTTGATCTTTTCCATGTTTCCAAATATAAGAAATTCATTGTCAAGACATTGTTGTCGTTATGGTCTTCAAACTATTTAAATTTGTTTAATCATTCCATGACACATAACGTTAATATGAATGTTCTGCGACAACAGTTAAAAAAATTTGAGAATATCATGACAGGATTGTCATTATGCTAGGAATAAGATACCATCTCCAGATAACCTTCCATCGATAAAACTTACACTGCTAAAACTTGTTACTCGGGTTTAAATGATGGTGGGTTTAGATCACCACTAACTCATTGTCTTTGGAAGAGTAAAGTCCCATTAAAAATGAAAATTCTTATCTGATTGGTGTTTAATGATAAAATTCTCTCGTATGCTAATTTGTCAAAAGAAGAGTGGATTAGTCCATTAAATTGTGTTACATGCGGGAAGTCTTATAAATCTACGGATCACTTATTTATTCACTATCATATGGCTATTGAGGTATGGAGTTTCTTCTATAATAACACCGTTAGTTTATCAAAGATTGTTATTTCGGGTTTATTCAAATTATTTAGACATGCTAAGCACTAGATATCTAAGAATGGTTGGAACATTCTCGTTCCAACATTGTTTTAGTCAATTTGGAATGAAAGGAATAATAGAATATTTTAAAATTCTTACATATCTTCATCTCATATTATTTTTAATATCATCTCACTAATTGTCACTTACTCAGAAAAATGTTGGTTCAGGTCTTGGAAGTGAAGCCATTTCTCAAGGAATTACGCAGATGCAACAAGAATGGACACATGACAAGGCAAATTTGACAACTTAAATTATTACTTCTTCAATTGAACTCTCCTTAGTGTTCGCTCCTACCAATCTTAATCCTCTGACTACTTCTACATATGATTCCCTGAACCCAAAAAGTGACTCGACAAGTTAATGGATTGGATTAATTTTTGATTAATCAATTTTGCATAGATTCATATTCTGTGATTGGGCTGCGTCTGGACTACTTGCTTTTTGGTCTTATTTTGAATCCTAGAATACTGTGGTACTTTGTGAACTTTATTTGTTGATATCATTTGATGGTAGTTTCATAGTAAAGTGATTTTAATACAATATATATTATGTTTGAAAAAAGGAAAAAAAAACTTGAAATACATGACATAAAACTAGAGTTGGAATGCGGGCCCAACCCCCAAAAAACAAGGGCTCACCCTAACCTAGACCGGGTCGGGCCAGCCTGTAGGTTGAACAGGGTTGGGCCGAGTTGGGCCTCTTTTAACAGGCCATGGCTCGACACGGCCCACTAGTGGACCTGGCTGGGGGCCTAATGAGTCGAGCTGGTCCATTGGGCCAAAATTTAAATTATAAAATTATTTTTGTCATTAATAAAAAAAAAATTAAATACATTAAAAAATACATCAAAAAGTACAAAAAAATGTCTTACATTTTTTTTTACGTTCCTTAGTTTTACACTTTTACATCATTATTTCATCATTTGTGGAATCTGTTTTGCCTATTGAAGTTGATGTCGCATCATCGTCTTCTGATTCAGAATTCAATTTCAATCCTTAAAGACAGTCAACAACATTGTACCAATCTTTTAAGCAAACGGAAGCTTCTACAGACTTATCTGATAATCTACATCTTTTATCATTTAATACTCTTTTCTTACAGAAAATGTAGATTCCAACGCCACCGTTGACGTCGGAATCGTTAGTAAATCTTATGCCATTTTCGCTACTATAGAAAACTTAATAGCTGAAGTAGACCACCACTTCAATATATCTAAGTTATCTATTTTTAAATCACTAAAACCAATTAGGGATTCTAAATAATTATCTAATTCATTATTTGTAGTTGATTTTACATATTTTCCCTTCTTTTTATTTAATCTTCTTCATAAAGAATTACCACTACTACTCGTTTATGTTTATAAAAAAACTAGATGTTTGATTACTACTACTACTTTCACCATAATTTCTAACATATTCTTCAAATAAATTATATAAAGTTGTCTTTATTTTATCATTAAATAAATCTACATATTCATTTTTATTCATGTTACTAAAAATATCATATATAAGTATCATACAATTAACTAATCTATGCCTAGGATTCATAATTAAAGCTAAACATTGCCACATTGGAGGTTCACTCCAATAATCATTATATTTAGTTTCCATTGATTTAATAATATTTACAAAAGCTGGAATATTCCTATATTGTTGAAAAATATTTGTAATATTAAATAAATTAATTAAAACTCGAGAACTTATTGGATAATATTGACCAGATAATTGTTTAGTTGCATTATAAATTGGTTCTAAAAATTTATGAATTATATTAGAATTTTGTCAATCTTCATTATTTAAAAAATTATTAGATTTTGCATTATATAATCCTGTAATTATATGATTATAAGGTGTACATGAACTTAACATATCATAAGTTGAATTCCATATATGTTGAACATCTAACTTAAATTTTCTAGGTTTTAAACAATTTTATGCACATACACGTCTAAATTCTTGATATCTTTTAACTATTGTTTGAATAAATAAAATAACTCTTCTTATAATTTCTATATAATGCCTAATATAATTTATACCATCTGTACAATTAAATTTAAGATGCGACAACAACACTTACAATGAAATAATTCACTATTTAATATTGGTTTTATATTTCTTCTTAATAATTCTATTGCAACATTGTTATTAGATGCATTATCAAATGGTATTGTATTTATTTTAAAAAATATGTTATATTCTTTAGCAATATCTTCTATCATATTTGATATAGCCTTACTGGTATGTGGATGATCAAAAACTTTAAAAGTAATTAATTTTTTTTTAAAATTCCATTCTATGTCTATCCAACATGCAGTTAAACATAAATATGGAAAATTATTTGGGCCAATCCAAACATCACATGTTAATGATATTTTATATAATAAACTAAAAAATATTCCAATTAAATCTTTTTTATTTTTTTTAAAAATTTTATAAATTATATTTCTTGTTGTTTTTCTAGAAATATTTTTAAACTGTGGATTTAAATAATTTTGCATACATTATTCAAAATTTTTATTTTCAAAAAGAGATAATGGTTGTTCGTCTTTTACTATAAATTTAGTTATTCCTTCCTTAACTTCTTATGTATTATATTTCCAATTAATCATACCACTAAATCCTACTTGTAATTTTGATTATTTTAAATTTGTATTATCATCTTTATTATGTTTGGGAATATATTTTTGTAAATGCCTAGATATATAACCTACACCCCCTCCCCTAGGACATGTGTATATGGTATTACAATAATTACAATAACATCTAGTTTCATCTACAAGGTCTATTGTAACATGATTCCAAATCGAAGAACTTTGTTTCTTAGGTTTTTTGGTAGCATCTAAGACTGTGTAATCTGTGTTAGAGTAGATTGAGGTTGGCTTGACTCCATACTAAAGATATAGTCATGGCTACCAATATTATCAAAATTTTCCATTTTAATATTAAAAAATGAATATAAAATACAAAAACTCTTAACCCACAAAACTCAAAATCCAAGAATGAGGGAATTAGAAGTAAAGAATTTGAAGGATTAGAAGTAAAAAAAATTTGATGTTGCCAGCCCAACTGGTGTAGCGTAGAGACTAGAGAGTAGCAGGCGCAGCGGAGTACAAAGCCACAGCGAAATCCTCACTTGAAAAGATTAAGTTGAAAGAAAGTGGTAGAAAATATGAGTTATAGTGGAGAAGAAAAGAGAAAATTGAGATGTGAAGAAAAATAGATGGAGTTGAGATGTATTTATAGTTGAAAAATAGAAAGATTTTACGTAAAGAAAAAAAAATCAAAGGACTGTTGTGCAACGTTCCAAAGGAACGTTGCTCCTAGAGGAGCAACGTTCCTCACTAGGTTTATTTTTTTTTATTCCAAGCCCACAGGCTTGATTCTTTCTTCTTTTTTTATTCCTGGTCCACAGGTCCGGTCCTTCTTCTTTTTTTAATTTCCAAGCCGACCTGGTCAGATCTAGTCCTCATTTACAAATCAAAATGGACCTATTCTACAAAGGGCCTGACACGCCCATAGCCCACAACAAGTTAGGCCCAACTCGGCCCAATGTTGGATTCGACGGACCTGGACCGTGGTGGGCCCAGACTAGACCTAAAGACCCGACCTACCTGCTAATTTCCATTTCTAGATAAAACAATAAACAACAAGTCAAGAAACGTAAGATACTAGAATACCCTTCTCGTTAACATCACTTTTGTTGCTTCGCGGAAGCCAACAAACTTCAAGGTCCTTTAAATTCAATGAAGTGGAGATGCATGGATGATATTAATATCTGTTTACTATGTTCTATTTGTTCAAGAGAAGAGGCAAAGAGTAAATATAAACTAAAAGTAACGACAGGGTAGTTTTTTTTCCTTCTTTTTTTTAAATTTTCTATTCTTTAATTCTATTATGTGGAGTCTACTTATTTTAATAATTATTTAAATTTAAATCTCATTATCTAAATCCATTAATTTCCTTTATGTAAAACTTATTAATTTTAATCTCATTATGTGAGGTTTTTCTATTTCATTTGTAATTATATGTTTATTTTTTTATTTTGATGAATAACTACCTTTTAGTTTCCTATTCATGTGAGTATATATTTAGAGGTTCTTTTCTACACCCTCATGGAATTTATATTTACACGCCTTTCTATTTTCTATAGTTTTTTCAATATCTAAACTACACCCAGAACATTTTTGATGAAAGTTCATTGATTACAATGAAAGAACCTTGTTTTTTCTGCAAACAGTAGTAGGAACTATTCCCCTTTTTTTTCTCGAGATTCAAAATATTTGAACCTAGGAGGATGTGCGTTCGACTCCTCCTAGGTAATTACTTCACGGCAATTGGTTATAAAAGAACATTGTTAGAGTCATCATACACATATTCCAAAATAAAAAAAATAGAGAAAAAAATTGTATATAATCATGTATATTTGATATTATGTCGAGATTAACATATGATTTTCATATATGTTCTAATATAATGTTGAAATTAACATGTAGTTGGTGTCACACTCTCAGGATTGATGGTGAGGTTTAAAACATGAGGTCAATCATGTTCGGTATATATATGTTCTTTAGTTACTTATTCAATAGTTATATGCCATTTACATACTTATTTGGTACCAAACATGCTTAGTATGTGTGTTGCCCTCGCCTTAGGATTGATGTCAAGATTCAAAGCATGAGATCGAACAAGTGTATAATCGAATATAATATTGTAACGATCTTAGTCATCACACATCTAATATTTCACGTAATCTTTTAAAAAACAAACTAAGTCCAAATTCATAGACTAAACGATGATAGAAATAACAATAGCAGAACAATTATCCAAGATCCTTGATATATAGTTAAATGACTTTTCTATATGTACTAGTATGAAACCCATCTTCTAATCTACACCTATAATATATAAAACAAAACATACAAGAATGACCAATAAAAGGCGACTCAACACACACACGCCAAGGAACACAAAACCCAATATAATACAAGGTAGAACCCAAATTTGCAAATTTACAAGAAATAAAACAAAACACACTAATAGCAAGCAAGACATGCCATCTCAACATGTGAAAATCCACAAATCAAAAGTAATACTTTCTTAAATCATTTTGAACCACTTTGAATTCAAATCAAACTTTGACTTGACCACAACTAAAGAAATAAGCCACTCACACTGTCAAGCCAAATCACACAACCAATCCGTGCCCCTAATACACACTAGTGACCGACACCTATAATCTATACTTGTCACCTGCTCCTCAAAAGTAAAAAACAAAGCACTCAAAAATAATACAATATGCAACAACCCACTACATTCGACATGCAATCAAGAAAAATTGCATATAATATATCAAAATGGAGATTATGAAATCTAAAAACTCAAAATATCACCAATAAAAAGGCAACATGCTCACACAATAAAGAGTGCCACCGCAAACCCAATTACAATAGTAACTCAAATTAAGCATGTAATTACCTCAATGATTGTTGTAAATCACATGCGAAGTTAGGATCAACATGCAAATGCATAATGAGACTAGAATTACACTAAGACATCTCTTTGTGAAACGTGTAGCTTAATTCTAAGCTAACAACCCACTATCACAGCGATAGCCTAACTCAACGTTGGTGATCCTCTTCATTGGTGCATCTTATAAAGCTATTCATGCCTCCGTACAAGCACAACCAAATGCTCCGAAGGCCCACATAGAAGCCATGCAACGCAAAGAATCACTTAATCAACCCACATGCATAAAAAATAAAGGTGAACCCAATAAATGACTCTAGCTCAACTCACCTCTGAAAGCATCCACGCAACGGAGAGGAGATCGTCAACGTTAAATACTCTAGCCAGAGCTTCTGGCACCAATTAGAGTGCTTCTCCTCCTCCTTAGCTCGCAAATCTCCCTCTCGCACAACTCCTCATCTTCTTCTCAAAACAAGAACACAGAATCCTTCTCCACTATGCTCAACTCTCTCGACTCTCACCTCTCTCTCTCTCTCTCTTCTACTCCCTCCATTCAGCTGCATGCTACCAATGAGAAGAAGGGTAGTGTAACCACCTCACTAAAATAGCCATGAGATAGCAACATCACACATGTAGCCAGGTGGGCAGGTGTTGGCACTCCACGTAATCCATGCACACCAGGCACACTCTGTACACCGCCAGCACAAACACAACCCATGTGCACAGAATCCTTAGAACATGGCAAATGCACATACAAGCTCATGCACTCAATCCAAAATACTTGAAATATCCCATGAACACGTAATCCACTTGTGCAAAGGACCAATTAGTCATTATGAATACTTCCAAGACAATCCATCCAATTATTATTAGAATCCAATGCAACCAAAATTATTAATCACAATCTGTAGACACTTTG
>JAMKQA010003337.1:0-16051 GCA_024699735.1 Posidonia australis
ATTTGTAGAAAAGCGCCTACTATTTCCTGATTTGGAGGAGGGTCCTACCTATCACCAGAACAAATTGTCTACTAGATTTGACTTCCTTTGAGAGATCAAAAGTGCCCCTTTATGCCTGAATCTGGCTTATGATCGAACATTCTTAGAACTCGATAGCTTTAGGAAAAATTACCGTTTTGCCCCTATTAGTGTGCAGAGGGATTTTGAGCCCTAATCACCTACTGAAGGCTCCCATGTGCCCTATTGCAGTTTGTAGAGCCACCCTGTCAAGCAGTGTCAGTTATATATAGAATCCAGTGGGATCTGGTAGATTACAGATTTGCCCATACCTTACCGAAGTGCGGAGAGCACCCAAAGCGAAGCAGCATCAGACCAGCAGCTTGTTTTTCTCTCTTGGCGGTTCCCAACCGTTGTCTGTATCCTGGTAACGACTCGGTTCACTCTCTTGGCGGTTCTCAATTGTTGTCTGTATCCTGGTAACGACTCGGTTCATTCTCTTGGCGGTTCCCAACTGTTGCCTGTATCTTGGTAACAACTTGATTCACTCTCTTAGCGGTTCCCAGCCGTTGCTTGTATCCTGGTAATGACGCGGTTCACTCTGTTAGCAGTTCCCAACCGTTACCTGTATCCTAGTAACGACTCGGTTCACTCTCTTAGTGGTTCTCAGTCGTAACCTGTATCCTAGTAACGACTTAGTTCACTTTCTTGGCGGTTCCCAGCCATTGCCTGTATCCTGGTAACGACTTGGTTCACTCTCTTAGCGGTTCCTAGCAGTTGCCTGTATCCTGGTAACGACTTGATTCACTCTCTTGGCGGTTCCTAGCCGTTGCCTGTATCCTGGTAACGACGCGGTTCACTCTCTTAACAGTTCCCAACCGTTGCCTGTATCCTGGTAACGACTCGGTTCACTCTCTTAGTGGTTCTCAGTCATTACCTGTATCCTGGTAACGACTTAGTTCACTTTCTTGGTGGTTCCCAACCATTGCTTGTATCTTGGTAACGACTCGGTTCACTCTCTTAGCGGTTCCTAGCCGTTGCTTGTGTCCAGGTAACGATTCCGTTCACTCTCTTGGCCATTCCCAACCATTGCCTGTATCCTGGCAACGACTCCGTTCACTCTCTCGACGGTTCCCAACTGTTGCTTGTATCCTGGCAACGACTCGATTCACTCTCTTGGCGGTTTGCAGCCGTTGCCTGTATCCTAGCAATGACTCGGTTCACTATCTTGGCGGTTCCCAGCCATTGCCTGTATCCTGGTAATGACTCGGGTCACTCTTTGTCTGCTCCTAGCCAACTTGTCTGTACACTGATAGTGACTAGGTTCTATCCTTTCTCTCTCTGTCGGCCCGGCAAGTCCGATAACTTGCCAGCTCTCTCCTTTCTGTCCGCTCCTAGCCGACTTGTCTGTACATTAACAACGACTAAGTTCTATCTTGTTCCCCTTTCTTTTGTCGACTCAGTGAGTCCGATATCTTGTCATCCCCCTAGGTCCCCGTTCAGGCGAACAGGACCTAGGATGCCCCTTTCTTTTTGGGTTGGTACCCCGAAATACTAGGATGACTTCCGTTACCAGTCACCTTCCGGTCGGCAAGCCCGTCAACCTTGCCACGCCCCTCTTCTCCTCAGGTTGATAACCGAAACTGTCTGGCGATGAGTTCGTCAACTCATCAAGCATCATAGCATTCATTCGCATATGCATGTACCAACTAGCATCTACACAGCGCATGCATTGTAATCAAGCATACTTCACATCATCAACACATCACACATTTGAGATGCAGGCTTCATCAGTATCCACTTACAACATAGTAGCACTTTAGCGTTAGCGACACTTACACCAGCATTTGCATCGCTCGATACCATGCACATACCTGTCTGGTTTAGGCACACGATCACTTGCCATTCTAGAGGGACACCACCTGCATTAGCATCTACACCTCGGCACACGAGTCGTGACCTTCGGTGCATCCACCAAATAAGCGACTTATGGCCAATAGCAAGTTTCTTTCCTGTTTGACCGAGACGGGGTGTCTTCTCTCAATCCTGAGCAGCGGTCTCTTTTCCCTCGACCTCGCTTAGGGAGGGGCATCTGTAGACACCCTGGTTTCTGGCCAATGTTGGCAGACGGATCCAGTAGAGAGCGCAACTAGATGGCTGACCCAGACTTACCCCAGTCCCCCAACCAAGCCCATAAACCTAGACCAACCTAGAAAACCCCTAACTACCCTTAACTTCACTCATCCAGCTAAGCTCAGTACCTAAAACCTGGCCCGTGTGCTCTGGCCTAATGACATGCACGACCCACTTGAGCGGCCCACGCATGCATCAGGGCCAGGGCAGCACTATATGCGCCACCTAACTGGTCGCTTTCGCTGTACGACCTCGTACCTCGTACGAGCGACGTCGTGCACGAAATGTCGACTTGTCTCCCGACGTGCCTGACATCCCTCAGCCTTCTCACGCCCAGTCACGGGTCTCCCACGCCCTACGCCGCTTCTGCCGACACGCAAAGCCTGCAACGGTGCCGGCGAGCCTTCCCCTGCCATCCCTGACACTGAGCCACGCCCTGACATCCACCACCTACCACATGGGGCGACCAACCAAAACCAGACTGGAACCTTTTAGCTAGAGCACCCCAAACATTCACGAGAGGAGAGAGCCAGAGGAACCTCGAGAGAGCTTCACCGGAGAATTCGAACCCAACCATAAACTTCGACCGACCCATTTGCTTCCCCTTCCGATGAACTTCCCGAGCTTCCCAACATCCCCCCCGCATGATCTTGAGCCATCCTCAGGCCTTCACCAGCCCCTCACAGGAGTTCGCCGCCTACTGACGCTGACGACTCAGCACCAGCCACCGACAGGTAACAACTCCCCCCAAACACACTAGTGGATAACTTATGGGTGTAGATTTTGTCTTCCTACATCATCTCCTCGTGGTGTTTTTCGACTGTTTTGTGCATCCCATCATCCTCCCCGTTGACGAGTGGTGATCACTGGCATGAGGATGTCCCGGCCCTTGATGCCTGGTTTGAACGTCCAATGGCACCCCTCTTCCTCCCTTTACCCCTGGAGCAACCGAGCTGATCCCCTAAGCCAGGAACCTCCCATGGAGGCTCACCAGAGGCGGATCAACACTGAAGCCGGCGACGGGGACGGGGGAGGAGAACCCATGGTTTTCGATGTTCCCCATGCATGTGCATTCCACCATGATAACATACTCGAGCTCCCAAGCGGCCCTCGCTGTCCGACGACGCTCCACCATCCGAGGAGGAGGCGATGAAGGAGGCAGGCCTAGTCCCCTGATTCATTAGCTCGCCCCGATAGCACGCCACACATGCGCAGTTCGATCAGGGCATGCACAGGGTCAGACTCGACCAAGCCAAGGCCTCATCTGCCCTAAGTGTTTCACCTAGCATTGTTTTACTCTCTAGTTTACTTGAATAACTTGTTTTCTTTTGTTTAAGTTTTCCGCACATAACAGATTCTCAGTTTTGGCTTATATATGAACCTCAACGTATTTCATTTCGCTTGCACCCTATTGACCCTCAATGGTAATACCTGTGTGTTGTGGATATGGCCATGATGGCAAACGACCATGACATCTCTGGGGATGCGTGTCTTGGCTGCGCGAGAGACTTGCGCGTGGCACATGCACGGATCATCCAGAGATAGAGTCAGGCCCAGCCTAGCTATTGGACCCCACCTTGTTTCCACATCATGTTTTGCTTATGTTTCCTGTTTCGACTGTGCCTTTCTTTTAGCTTGGTTTGTTTCCTTAATCGTATGATTTATTTCTCTTGCATCATCCATAACCCCATTAATCGGCATCTAAGTGCCTACATTTCCATGCACGCGAAAGAGATTCCGAGAAAGACCGATTCGTTGGGCGTGTAGGGGTGCCTAACACCTTCCCCGTACATAATAGGAGTCCTTACCCTTTCTCTGGTTTGCAATGATCCGTGTATTGAATCCATTTGGCATGAGTCATCTTATTTCGCATTCGATTTCGAGTTTTGATTTTCCGATACGGTTTTCCTCATCTTCCTGTTTTAAATAGACTTGGTGGCAACTCCACGTTTTTGTTTTCGTGTAGTTTCCTGGTGTTTTCGAGTCGCTTTTTTTTCCGTCCTCGGAACCATCTGATTCGCTGTGACCCTACCGACTCCCATGCGGTCCCGATCGCCTGAGGAGCGTGGTTCCCCTCCGCTAGCATAATCACAATAGGCATATGAGTTATTGAACTACAATAATGATATGGAAGATGAAGAAGCCGACTCAGACTTGCTCTGGCATTTGATGGATAAATATGACGAGCAGAGCAAGGCCATTGAAGAAGAAACCGTGGAAATAAATCTAGGAACCACAGAAGAACCCAAGTCGATGCTCATAAGTGCCAACCTAAATAGAGAGGAGCACGTCGAAATAGCAAAGATTCTCAAAGAATTTGTGGATGTTCTAGCATTCAAATACGAGGACATGCCTGGCCTGCAGTAAACTTTGGTAGAGCGCCAACTCCTGCTGAATCCCGATGCAAGGCCCATAAAACAGAAGCTAAGGCGGTTGAGATCTGAACTAGCACTAAAAGTTAAAGAGGAGATCGACAAGCTTCATAAGGCCAAATTCATCAAGGTGGTCGTGTACCCAAATGGGTTTCCAATATCGTACCAGTGGCCAAGAAGGACGGGAGGGTCAGAGTCTGCCCTAAAGATGATTTCCCTTTGCCACACATCGACCTGCTAGTAGATAATACCGTGGGATATGAGATGTTGTCGTTCATAGATGGTTTCTCTGGCTACAATCAGATCAGCGGAAGAGGATCAGGAAAAAACATCGTTCATCATGCCATGGGGAAGGTAGATGGTATATGTTGATGACATCCTGGTCAAATCAAAAACAAGGGAAGGTCAGTTTAAGGTATTGAAGAAAGTACTAAGTCGAGCAAGGCAGTACCAGTTGAAGATGAATCCCAAGAAAGTGTATTTGGAGTTAGCGCTGGTAAATTACTAGGGTTCATCATCAACAAAAGAGGAATTGAGGTAGACCTGTAGAAGGCCAAGGAAATTGCACAAATGCCTCTCCCACGGAATATCAAGGAGCTAGGTTTCTCATCAGTTGCTTACAATTCATTCGAAGGTTCATCTCACAACACGTTGATCGTTGCAAGCCTTTCTATGTACTACTAAAAGGGAGAAAGGAATTCATCTAGGACTAGAATTGTCAAAAGTTCTTTGATGAGCTCAAGGCTTACCTCATAAATCCTCCCATCCTATCAGCACCCGTACCAGAAAGACCTTTACTGTTGTACGTATCTGTCACTCCTTCCTCAATCGGGGTAGTGCTTTCTCAACATGATGAAAGCATAAAGAAAGAGAATACCATCTACTACCTGAGTAGAACATTCCTAGCTTGTGAAGAAAAGTACACCGCTATTGAAAAGCACTACTTAGCACTGGTTTAGGCCTCACAAAAGCTAAGGCATTATTTTCTGGCTCACATGGTCTGCTACATTGCAATGATGGACCCTATCATGTACATGTTTGAAAAACCAGCCCTCTCTAGCTAGAAGGTTGGCAAGATGGCAGATCCTCCACACCGAGTTCGACCTCTAATATGTACCATAGAAAGCAATCAAGGGGCAAGCTATAGAAGATCATCTAGTGGAGCTACCCATAGAGGACTACCACCCGGTCCAGACAGACTTCCCAAATGAAGAAATATTGGCAATACAAACTATGGAGCCACTTGACCAACAATGGACTTTATACTTCGATAGAGCACTGAATAGGCAAGGGCTAGGTATTAGTGTAACACTCCTTACCCCTAAGGGAGTGCTCATTCCCCAAGTCGTCCAATTGAATTTTATCGCAAGCACCAACAACATCACAAAGTATGAGACCTTGATCCTTGGACTACGCTTAGCCTTAGAGTTAGGGGCAAAGCGGTTAAAGCTCATCGAAGACTCCTAGCTGATTCTCAGGCAGATTCTGGACAAATACAGAACCCTTAACTCAAGATTGGAGGCATACAAAGATATCGCCTGCCTGTTATTGACCCAATTCCAGCAAGTGGTGTACGTCCACACCCTCCAAAGCCACAATCCTCTTGCAGATACTCTGGCATCACTGGCCTCCTCGATTGAGTCCTGATCAACATTAAGGAATAGAGTATCATGGTGCAGCAACAAGGGGCATCCCTCCTTGATTTGATTGAGTCATGGGCAATGGAGCTTAAACAAGAGATTAAGAAGCCAAAGGTTGCAAGTCTTGAAGTTTGCTACAATATCGAATAACATGAAAACCCCTGGCTTTTCGACATCCAAAACTATATCCAGAATGGGTCTTTTCCTAAGTACACAACTTCACAAGACAAAGAGGCAGTAAGAAGGATGGCTACTAAATACTTCATGAGAGCTGGGGTTCTATTCAAAAAATCTTTTAGTGGGAGAGAGCTTTGTTGTGTTACATATGAAGAGGTAGAGATCATCCTCAATGAAATGCATGAAGGGATATGCGGTGGGCACATTAATGCTCAATTCATGGCCAAGATGATACTACGAAGAGGATATTATTGGCCAACCATGGAAGCTAATTATGCAAAGAAGGTGAAAAGGTGCAAGCAATGCCAAATTAATGCCGTTAAAATACATGCACCGGCCTAAGAGCTACACCCATCTCAGGCACCATGGCCGTTTGCTATGTGGGCATTTGATGTGATTAGTCCCTTCAATACAAAAAAAAACAGAATAAGTTCATATTGATTGCTACCAAATACTTCACCAAATGGGTAGAAGCAGAAGCATTAACCGAGATCAAAGCCTTGAGCCTATGAAAGTTCATTCGGAAGAACAACCTCTCAAGGTTCGTGATCCCAAAGGAGTTCGTAGGAGACAATGGTGCGATCTTCACTTCACAGGACTTTCAAAAGCTATGTAAGAAGTTCATAATTAAGCTGCACCATTCATCGCCATACTACCCTCAAGCTAATGGGCAAGTAAAAGCTACTAATAAGACGTTAATCCAAATCCTTATGAAAATGGTAGAAGGTGCTAAGGGACCTGATTGGACTGATAAATTAATTAATGCCTTGTGGGCTTACCATACTTCCATAAGAATGCCCACGGGTAAAACCCCGTTTGTGCTTACTTACGGTGTAGAGACGGCGGTCCCATTTGAAATTATGGTCCCCTCATCAAGAGTAAAGGTGTAAATTGGGCTGGGCTGGCCTAGGCCGTCAGCCCGACCTTTAATTTAGCCTGGACCAATTCGACCCGAAACAAATCGTGTCCGCTCGGCTCGACCCATTACGGGCCACATGCCGTATCGGGCCCATGGACTAGGCCCGTTTTATTAGGCCCAGTCATGGGCCCATTTTAAAGGAGGGCTGAGCTAGGTCGGTCTACTTAAAAAAAAACGTTCATGTGAACATTGCAATGCAACGTTCATGAATTATTATTATCATTTTTTCATAAATAACCCACCACTTCTTCTATAAATACCACCTCATTCTTCTCATTTTTCATAACTCCTCTCCTTCTTAATTCTTAATCTCTCTACACTACACTCTTAATTTCTCAACTCTTCTCCCTAACTCTCAACTCTTCTCCCTTATGTAGAATACAAGTTTGGCTCTAGACTCCGGTCTTTATTCTTCATCAACAACAATCTTACACTTTGGACTCCGGTGTTCATTTCCAACCGTCTAGCGGTCCAACATCTATGTCCACTAACAGCTGACCAGGCGCCCATCAATTTCTTTACTTCTAATCCCTCATATTTCTTTACTTCTAATCCCTCTATTTTTGAGTTTTTTGGGTTAAGGTTTTTTTTATTATCAATTTTTTTAGCCTAAAAAATGGATTATCCTTTTAATGTAGAAAATCATGATTATATCCTTGATCCAGAGTATAACCCTACCCAAGAGTCAGAACAACCCCAAACCACAATAACCCTACAAACACAATCTACAGGAACTAAAAAACCTTGGAAACAAAGCTTATGGGTTTGGGAACATGTAACCCTAGATCTCATAAATGAAAATAAATGTTATTGTAAATATTATGGTTCAAGATATACTTGTCTTAGGGGTGGGGGTGTAGGTCATATTGCTAGGCATTTAACAAAATGTATAGCTACCCATAATAAAGATGATAATACAGATTTAAGACAATCTAAATTACATGTTGGTTCTAATGGAATAGTTAATTGAAAATATAATATAGAAGAAGCAAAATATTATGTAACAAAATTTATAGTACAAGATGAACAACCTTTTAGTTTTCTGAAAATAAAAGATTTGAAAGTTGTGTACAAAATTATTTAAACCCACAATTTAAATGTCATTCTAGGAATACTACTAAAAATATAATTTATAAAACATTTAAAAAAGATAAAGAAAATTTAATTGGAATGTTTTTTAGTTTATTATGTAAAATATCATTAACTTGTGATGTTTGAACCGGTCCAAATAATTTTCCTTATTTATGTTTAACAACACATTGGATAGACATAGAATGAAATTTACAAAAAAAATTAATTGCTTTTAGACTTTTTGATCATCCATACACTGGAAAAGCCATAGCAAATATTATAGATGATATTAGTAAAGAATTTAAAATATATAATAAAATTAATACAATATCATTTGATAATGCTTCTAATAATAATGTTGTAGTAGAAATATTACGAAGAAATTTAAAACCTATAAAAAATGGTGATTTATTTCATTGTAAGTGTTTTTGTCATATTTTAAATTTAATTGTATAAGAATGTATACATTGCATTAGGCCTTATATAAAAAATATAAGAGCAGTTATATTATTTATTCAAACAACAGGTAAAAGATTTCAAGAATTTAAATATTTATGTGCAGAACAAGGTCTAAAAGCTAAAAAATTTAAATTAGATGTTCAACATAAATGGAATTCAACATATGATATATTAATTTCATGTTTATCTTATAGTAACGTAATTACAACATATTATAATTCAAGATCTAATTATTTATTAAATGATGAAGATTGAAATAATACTAATGTAATTCATACATTATTAGAACCATTTTATACTGCAACTAATGAATTATCTAGTTAATATTATCTTACTAGTTTTTAGTTTTAGTTAATTTATTTAATATTACAAATTCTTTTCAACAATATAGACAATTCTCACAATTTGAATATATTATTAAAATGATGGAAGAAAAATGTAATAGTTATTGGGATGAGCCCTCAATGTGGTCATGCTTAGCTTTAATCATGGATCCTAGGTATAGATTAGTTAATTGCTTGGTACTAATAGATGATGTTTTTAGTAATATGAATCAAAATGAAAAAATAGATGAATATTATAATAAAATTAAGGAAACCTTATATGCATTATTTGAAAAATATGTTAATAATTATCATGAAAGTAGTTCTAATTCACATACATCTAGTTTTGTAGGATCACATAGTAGTAGCAGTAGTAGTCGTTTATTTTGGAGTAGATTAAATAAAAAAAAAGGAAAATATGTAAAATCAACAACTAGTAATGAATTAAAAAATTATTTAGAATGTGAGTTTGCAATTAGTGATATTGAAATAGATAACTTAGATGTATTAAAGTGGTGGTCTAGTATTGCTGTTAGGTTTCCTATAGTTTCTAGGATAGCTAAAGATTTACTAACGATTCCAGCGTCTACTGAGGCATTGGAGTCTGCCTTTTCTACAGGAAAAAGAATTTTAAGTGAAAGAAAATGTAAATTATCAGAAAAATCTGTAGAAGCCTCTATCTGCTTGAAAGATCGGTATGATGCAGTTGATCGTCTACAAAATTTAAACTTAAACGACAAATTAGAAGACGAAGTGACAACAACTTCAACAGGGATGGGAGTTTCTGCTACAGATTAAAAAATATGAATAAATTTCTTTTGTAAATTTTTTAATATATATTAATGTAATAATTGTAAATGTAAAAAATTTAAATAGTTAAATATCAGAATATCTGATGTAAATGTAAAACTGTAAATTTTAAGTTTTTATTGTTTTTTTATGTATATAGGATATTAATGTAAATTTCATTTATTTAATAATAAATAATTTTTTTAATTTAATTGTTAATGTAAAATGTTGAATATCTTTTCAAGTTTTTTTAATTTGTACATTAATTATTTAATAGTAAATAAATTTTTTTAATTTAAAAATCTATGGACCGGCCCATGGACTGACCTACTAGCGAGCTATGGACTGTGCCAGTCTAGGGGGGATTTTATACATGGCCTTGCCTGGCCTGGCCCATTTTTGTGAACTGGTTGGGTTGGCCCGGTCCACGCCCGTTAGAGCCTAGCATTTTTTGGGTCAGGTCGGCCTGGTCTGGCCCATTTTACACGTTTAATCAAGAGTCCAACTTGACAATGAGATCATTGTTGAGGATAAGAGGTAGTTGTTGAGTCTACAGTTAGACCTACTAGATGAGAAGCAATTGCAAGCCGTTGAGCCTGCACGTCTCTACCAAGAACAACTTGTGAGGGTTTAGAAAAAGAAAGTAATTGAACACAAATTTAACATTGGTGATTGGGTGCTTAAAGAAATCCTACCACGCAAGCATGGGAAGTTGAGACCAAATTGGGAAGGACTATACCTGGTGATTGAAGCATATCCAGGTAATGCCTATCGTTTGGCCAAAGAAGATGACACTAGGCTTGAACACCCCTGGAATATACTGTACGTCAAAAGGTACTACCCTTGACATGCACACAAGGACTGTAGATTGCCTGAGCTTGCGAACTAGCTGTCTCCCAAAACTTAGGAGCCTTGTCCTTAGCCTCACTTCACAAACACTTTGTGGGAAAAGAGGATCAAGGGTTTGACATTAAGATAGAGGCAAGCCTTCAATGTGTTCCCCCTCTAGTTTATGAATAACAAGTCCACACACCTCTCTAGAGTCCGACGTGCTATCTTAGCGTAAATCTTAGTAAGTTGTGATTGGATAGGTGATCAAAGTCAAAACTTAGAAAGCACAGGAAAAAGGGGAGTGCATCCAAAATAAGTGATTCGGTCCATCAATAATAAATATCTATTGGCCGAACACCTAAAATGGCGGTGAGACCAGTGACACTCGGTAGGTGTGAACAAAAAAAATGAAAAAAAAGAGGAGAAAAGAAAAGAGGGCAGCAAAGTAGTTGTCCATCGACCAAAGAAAGAAAGGAGGAGAAAGATGACAATAAAGAAGCTGTCCAAAAAGAAATGAATAAAAAAGACGACAGCAAAGAAGCTGTCCAATGTTAAAACAAAAAAAAGGGAAATGAAAAGCGTAGTAGAATCTGACCTTGAGCCGAAGGAGGGTATAGAACTTCTAGTCAAGTCAAAATATCAGCATAGGACACTACCCCCCTTTCCTCCTACACCCTACATCGTGCACTCAGAGGCGAGGGGCAAGAACCCAAGGCTAGGGGCAGTTAGCACTAAAGCCAGCCAGAAGCATCTGCTGGCCTTGAAGTGCATAAGAGATCTAACCATCAAGGTTTCCACCCAACTTGGATCCTTCTTCCCAGTTTTGCAAAGGATTTTATTACTATCTCCCAACCAAAAATCCAAAAAAAAAAAAGAAAATCCAAAAATCCAAAAAAATAGGAAATCTACAAATCCCAAAAAAAAAAAGGAAATCCAAAAATGCAAAAAAAATAAAAAAAATCCAAAAAATAGGAAGCCCAAATTTTTTTAAAAAATATAAAAAATATAAAATAAAAAAATCCAAAAAAAGAAAAAGGAAAAGAAAATCCAAAAAAAATAAATAGAAAATCCCTAAAGTGGATAGGGTAAAATCTACCCAACTAACATCATTTTATAAAACTGATAACAAGTCAAGGCCTATGATGCAAAAATCTAGGACTTCGGTTTAACCATTCCTACTCAGGTTGATCGCTTGGTATTCACCTACGACAGGCATATCATCCACTCATTAGACAATCAAGCTAAGGCCATGACTTATTATTCTACATTAAGTTTCATTTATGATTGTTGTTTCTGGCATTTAAATAGCTTTACATTCTTAGGGACTAGGGGGAAAAGCACCCTAGAGGGCCTAATGGGTTTGTTAAGGATGTGCAGGGACAAGTGTTATACGTCAAATCTCAAGCGTTTTACGAAAAGCACCTACATTGTGTCGTTCAAAGTTTAAAGGTGTTATACGACTAAGCTATGTCGTTCTATGTAAAACACCCAATAAAGGGCATTCTACACACCCAGGTGACAATTACAGAATTTGAGATGTTAAACGACACAGATCAGGCGTTTTACGATTTATCATTGACTTAAACTGCTGAATTCTTTCAGAAGAGCTCTAGATCAATGACAAAGCTTACGGGAAAGTGTTCCTTCATAAATCATAGTTCAATACACATATAGAGGCTAAGAAATAAATATTGGGTCTTTTATTGAATTTAAAAGAAAATTGTTACAACTATGAGGAGTTCCAAAACTACAAAGAGCAAAAAATACATAAAAAAAATTTGGAAAAAATTCTGATCTAATTGTTTAATTTTCTTCTCTTCTTCCTTAGCACCTCAGACTCCTCCACCCACTCTTTTGGCTTTGGCAGCAGTTTGGAATACTAGGCCTAGTGTGCATCCTCTCGAACCAATGAGCAAGTCAAGGGTGTGAAAGAGGACTCGACAAAGTCGTCATGGCCATTCATGGTAGTCCAAAGCGCCCGGATGTAGTAAGTCATGGTGGTGTCAACCATTGAACCATGCTCACAGACCTGGATACGAGGGACATGGCTTAGGGGAGGCGGTACTACTTTCTTGTGCCTACCATCTCGAAGCAGCGATGTGGGTTGTACACCACGAGGTGAGTCGGCCTGATCAATTCAAGCTCCATTGGAAGGCCTCTAGCTTGGTGTTTACGCTCAAAGGGTGACTCTCAGGTGTAAAGGCTGACGAGAGCTGATGATAGCAAACAGACCCTTTCTTCTATGAAGTCCGTCTTCGGAAGACCCACATTTGAAAAATGGATGCGAAGCGACTCTGCAAGGAGGAAAGTAGAACCCATGAAGTCATCACCGATGGCCACGCTAGTCAATCCCATATATGTAGCCACAAGGGTAGCCACAAAAGGAGAAAGCCATAAATGTTCTGTCACCCCCACAAGAAACTCTACATGATATACATCCATAGTGAAGTCCTTGGAAGCAAATAGTGCCAAGGCCCTAATTAGTAGATGCATGCACACACGAAGCTGGTCCTTTGAGGCAAAATCTTGAACCTGGAGGAAATTGTAAAAGAGATGAGCCAAGTTGAGTCAATGATCCTTGAGCAAAGGATAAGTAGGCGGAGCCACGAAAACATGAGTAAGAAGCTTCTCCATGTCAGCCACACCATATGGTAATGGAAAATCAGCACCCAGCCGTGCCCCTTCTATGTCACACTCACCCAGCAATCCATCAACTTCCTCCACCAAGACTATCATCTCACACCCCCCAAGGAAGAAAGTATGAGTTTCTGGGTACCAGAACACACACAGGGCATGAATCAGAGGCCAGTCCAAAGCAGTGCCCAACAGGTCCAAAAGCCTCCCAAAACACGTACGTGCGAGAACATGGCGTTTATCTTGTGCCCACAGAAGAAACTTCTGCACCCACAGGGAGTCGTAGGGGAATTCATTGTTGAAGCAAGGCATTTTCGTGAAGTTGAAAATTCCCTGCAAAAAGAGAAGGGTTGTGGAAACAAAGGACAAAAGAAATACACCAAGAAAAAAAGCGAGGGAGGAGTAAAACAAAACAAAAAATGAATGAACATACCGTGCCTACCTTGATATGGGACATCATATACCTGGGAATTTCTTCAAAAGTAACCACTAGGTGCACCCTATTGTTGTACATGGGTACATTCGGGATCAAAGGAGTGGCCATGAGAACAAAGCTTGAATCAACAGAGAAAGTAAGAAGAACAAGAGGTGGAAGGCAAGAAAAGCTAAAAATCCAATGTGGGGGTTGAAAGAGGGCCAAACCAGTATTTTATAGCCATGGAAAGGGGCATCGGGGGTCTCCTCATGTGGCAATTAAGACAATTACAGGCCATTTCGAAAAATTAGCCATGAACAGAAAAGGAAAGAAAGGATTCTGTCCTTGAGGTGTTGTACCCAAACTGGGGCGTATAATGTTGAATGGGCACTATTTGGCGCTCAACATTCACTGCAGACATTAAATGCCAGAAATTCAGCATATAACACCTTGATGCAATTTGCAGCTGTAACCATGCCGGCGACAGCCTCGGGATTGGCGCGAAAGGCCAAATGCATGAGGATCGGCAAAGTCATGACAAATCAATAAAAATAATGACAAAAATGGTGGAGTCGCCACCTAGTCTATTAAAAACAGAAGACGAGGAAAACCGCCTAAAAACATTCAAATCATGCAATAAAGCCAATGGAAAAGAAGGTCATAAACCAAAAAATTGGGCAAGGATCCCTGTTACGCACGAGGAAGGTATTAGGCACCCTCGTGCGTCCGAAAAATCAGTCTTTCTATGGGTTTCTTGTTTACTTATATGAAATGTCGGCTTTTCAGCCTTTTCTGTGCACCCAAGGGCGATATGCAATGCAATGCTATGGTGTCTTATGCTAAACATAGGTGTGTGGGCTATAGGGTGTGTCATAATCCTCAGAAAGGTTACTCGTACGGTGGGTCAAACACCGGTGCAAGGATATTGCACAGATATGATCAAAGATCTAACAAGTTCGAGTGATTTTCATCCTCGCTTTACTATATGCAAAACATGATCTATCATGCATGAAAAAAGCTGAAAACAGAGTGGGGTCTTCCTGATATATCCAGGAGGACAACCAGAGAAAACCAAAAGCAAATCTAAACGGTAAACATGCTAAATACCATGCCAAAAGCTGCTGTGTGCAACAGAAAACAGGCTGGTGCGCCTGTGTGGTGCACCAGATTGGTGCTCTAGTTTGGTGCGCCACCTATGTGCTCTACTGAAGCCAGGAAAGTGTGCTAGAGAAAAACATAGATCCGACAACAAACCAGAATGCCATGCAATGTAAAAAACTTGTAAACTTGCAAACTCAACAGAAAAAGCAACATGAGTATCTTATCAAAATCCAAACAAGAAAACAGAAGATGGGTCTTATGCTCAAGGGCTGTATGCCTCATAAAAGACCACACCATCCTTATGCTAAGTAAAAACAACAAGATTCAGCCATGCTATCCAGATCTGGATCATGGACTGATGCATAAGAACCTCCCAAACAGGAGTTCATGGGGCAATCAGCTCACCAGATTTCAGCAATTGGCTGAATATGCAAGATGCAACAAAAAATTAAAATAGTGTCATCCAAGACTGAAATCATGCATGCAAAGACATGCCATATCAGAGAATACACACCATAAAAATCAAAGTCAAAAACACCCGGGAAAGCATGCAGGTTATGATGCGAAGATGATGATTTATACTCTGACCAGACTGGTGCACCAGGATGGTGCTCTGGTTAGGTGCGCCACCATGGTGCTCCAATGTGGTGCACCCCAGAAAATTTGAATCAGACTGTTGTCTGATTTTAGATTCTGGTCCAGATGCAAGAGATTAATTGTGATTTATCTTAACCAGATTGATTAATCAGATGGTAAAAAGCTAAAATATGATGAAAAGCAAGCAATGAAAGTCTTTTTATCATTTATCATAAACAAGATCATGGGTTAAGGGTTGAAAAATATTGCATTGTAGATTCTAAAGAGCATGCAATGAGCTAATAAACTTAACAATCATATGCAAATGGTGAACCTATAAAGAGTATATTTGCAGCTCATTTCATAGCAAGTATTTTCATGAATCATGATTCCTTATATAAAAACAGAGATGAGAACAAGTTACAGAGATTATATGATGCAGATTTTAACATACGGAGCACCTTATACATGGAGCAATCATCTCATCATATGAAAACAACTTACTAACAGATCATCTATCAAGTTTTTACATGCTTTTATATGGTGTAATATCTAGAGTTTAAATAAAAGGATAAGTGAAAGAGGAGTAAGGATCTTACCTTGCTTGTGGTGTT
>JAMKQA010003338.1:0-26940 GCA_024699735.1 Posidonia australis
AGCTTAAATTAGGGTTTTTGTCTTATTTAATGGATTTTAATTTCTTTTCACTTGATTAGGGTTTAAAAATTTGATTAATTAGGGTTTTATTGAATTTTAAGTTGATTTAAGTGGGTTTTAAGTGGATTAGAGTTTTTGTTGGATTTTTAAGTGGATTTGATTTGTTTTTGTTTGATTAGGGTTTCTGTTGGATTTTTAAGTGCATTTGATTGGATATTATTTGATTAGGGTTTTTTATTAGATTTTTAAGTGGATTTGATTAGATTTTGTTTGATTAGGGTCTTTATTAGGGTTTTGTTGGATTTTTGGTGGATTTTAGCTTGATTAAGTATTTTATTTGTTTTCAGTGGATTTTAAGTTGGATTAAGTGTTTTATTTGTTTTTCAATGGATTTTAATGGGTTTTAGTGTTTTACTGGGTCAAGTGGGCTAGTGTGTGTTTGATTGGGACCTATGTCGATTAGGAGTTTGGTGGTCGCGACTAGAGCATCAACCGGAGGAGCCTGCTACCAAATGAGCTCAAAATTGGGGTCTCTACATTTTCTGTTTAGCTTTAATTTCCTGTAATTTAATTTGTTTTAAATTGTTATGGGAAATTTGGGGTGTGACACTAACCCCCTTAAGGAACTAAGTACTTCCTTTGCTACACCCTACTCCACTTGCAGGCATAGCACCATAAACAGAACCAGTACCAACTATAGACGTGAGCAAACTCTAGGCGACACGACTTGTCTGGCCTCACACACTGCAAGGTCTCCTACCCTACCAGCCTACACAAAATCTCACCTAGAAAAAACTACCACCGCACCCACAAGCAACATGGTGCCTAATCCACGCAAAACTCATGGACAACACTACACCACACTACATGGAGTTGAGGAACTCTTGGAAACTGCTTTGCTCTAGTGAACGTCGCTTTACGCTCTGCTCCCAAACTGCTACCTCAACAGTAGTTCCAAACAAATCGGCATTCCCAAGATCCAACCATTGAAGAAGACTTTCAACAAGTAGTTCACGTCCATCTCCAATCGAGAATGTAGACCATCACTCTCTAAATTCCTCGTGGTCCTTAAATTACCAACTTTGTGTAAACTAGAGTTGGAGCCAAAGCAGAAGATACTCCGTAACACCGTAAGCCAGAAAATCAAGAAAATCAAGGTACAAGAATACATGACATGCAAATTCTATGGAGTTACCTAACCAAACATCCCTAGGCTAGTGCTCCAAGGTGGACCTAAGCTCTGATACCAACTATAACGACCCCCAAGTCGCTACCACTTAACTTAGCTACAATTTTTCATTTTATTATTATTATCTAACAATTACACTAATTATGCATTTCAATTTAAGTACACTAAGCAGAAGTGGATCTAGTAAACAACAGAAAATAAAAATAAACTAAACACTCACCAAGATCCCTGATGTGTGGCAACGTGACTTCTCCTATATGCACTAGAAACTGACAGCTACTATCCTACACCTGCCAAAACACACAAAACAAAGCACACATGAGTGACCACTCAAAACGGTCACCTAGCACACACCTCACTTAAGTCAACTCGACATACCACCTTAAGGAGGCAGGTGTAACTACGCCACAAGAACACAAGCATAGGCATCCCCACCTTGATGCCGTAACACCAAAACTAGGCAATCCACTATTGCCTGACACGCAGCAAAACTCAAAACCATGCCTTTAAAACCATTCTTTCTCTTTTCCTTTCAAAACCAAATGCATGCACTTTAAAAGCCTTTTAAGCATGCTTGAGAAGGCTTCTCTTGCCAACTCAAGGCCAAAACCACACAAAACACACACAACCTAGTCCCACGCACTCTTTAGGTGAACCAGACAACTCACGGTGTCTGCACACTTTATAGAGCATCTAGGCACCCACAACAGCAACCACAAAACAAACACAGAGCCTCTACTTTGCTCAGTATGGTCCCCATAGACCAAAACAGTCACACCAAAGCCTCGGAGCCTCTGCTCTAAAACCACGGTCTACTCTTGACCAAAACCATGGAGCTACTGCTCCTAAAGAACTACGCCTCAACTAGGCACAACACCATGGCCATTTCTAGGCTAAAGCCTGATTCCGTGAATTAGGACACAACAAAAACTACAAGCACAACAATGTGTCTAGCTATCTAGAGCCAAGTAGTTAACACTAGTCACAAGTAGTCCACCGCAGAGCTACCACGATGTCTGCACTGCTACGGACAACCACCCTGTGGAGGAGTCTGCTCGTCCCAATGTCCTTCCACTTGAAAGAGCCTCAAAGGTTAACCATACACCAACCTACTCACCCTACTCCTAGGCAAGCTATTCTCTCTCAGGACAAACTACAGGGTATGCCCTCTAGGGATCCTACATAGTGCTCGAACCCCTGAAGGCTCAAACCTCCTAGGCTCAGCTAACACCCACACTACGCCTCGGTACCTGTAACAACCAAGGTATCATGTCCAGCTATGAAGGAGTCTTATACCTCCCGAGTCTACTACCACGATACCTTTAGGTACGGACAACACCATGGGTCTTCAGCACTCGGGACTAACAGCTACCCAGACAACACCTCGACCCCTGGACCTCAGCCTTGGCCTCATGAACGAAGATCAAGGAGTGTCATACCTCTAGAATCTGAAGAACACTTACTTCATCCTCTTAGTCTCTGACCGCAACCTATGTGCCACCTCCAACTCTCCGAAGGAGTTGTCACACCTTCGAGTCTAGGCAACGCACCCCTACGATCTCTTGATCCACCCAAGCAGAAAACCATGGAAATCTCCTTTTCAAATCCTTTGCAAACTAATGCATTTCTCTTTCTCAAAACCTTTCGAAAAATCATTTTGAAAATCATTAAAACTTCTTTGCCAAGAATCTCACAAAGCTCTGTGTCCAAAAGCGACACAAAAATCGAAACCAAAACCACAACTTAAAGCACTACCTCGACAACTCTTCTGTTGAGGCTAGAAAGCCACACCAAGCATAATCAGAACACTATGTTTTAAGGCCAAATGTCTAATGGCTACTGGTTTGTGTCTCACTTGAGCTACAGCTAACTTAGTGTCAAACACCCAACGGTGCCACTGAATATCTAATTCAGCGCACCACACCAAATCATACTTCAACTACAATCCTACGATTAAATATGAATCCTAAAGTCCATCTAAGCCATTTAAGGGAAAGACTTAGTATTTCTATATCATATAGTCTTTTATCCTATTTACATCACTTAGGGATCTTACTAAATTATTTTAGGCAATCCCTAGATGATTTCTAATGATCTTCTTAATTATTATCATGCCATAATTACCTACAAGATTAATATGACACTAAACATATTAAAAACAAGTCCGTAAGGGCATAAATGTAATTTACACAAAACCTAAGGACTAAAAAATAATTTCCACAAAGATCAAAGACCAAAAGGCAAATTCTAGTAAACTCATGGACTAGAAGATAATTATCACAAAACTCAGGGACCTAGGTGTAAATTTACCAAAGCTAGGGACCTAGAAGTAATTCATACATACTTGAGGGGCTAAAATGCAAATTCCCCAAAACACTATTCATCATTTAACCATGATTAAATTTTTGACACTAAAAGTCCTTTCTTTATCCAAAAATACAAACCATACATCAAACTGAAGATCTCAACGAGCTCAACAATCTGGTATCAAAAACACAAAGATCCAACCAAAGGATCCCAAGAAATCATCAAACAAAGTCTATGGGCACTATTCATCCCACACAATAAATACAACCATAAATGGTCCTCAAATGCACAATAAATTCATAAAAATTTACTACAATTATAAGCACACTATCATGCACCTATGATCCAAAACTGAAACTAAAAAGAGCCTATAGGGTGTGTACCTTGCACCGAAAGGCGTGGTAGTGACCACGCGAGCGACGCACCTCCTCTAGCCATGAGCTCCACACCACCTCGTCCTCCTGATGGCGATGGGATGATGAGCACAGTGACAGCGATGGTCTCCTTTGACTACACCAAGCTCTCTCTCTCTCTCTTCATTCCTCACCCTTTGCCTCTCTCGTCCCCCTCTTATATCTCTCTCCCACCACTCTCTTACGTGAAGGAGAAGGTGGAGAAGTGGAGTGAAGGAGAAGGAAAAGACGAGGAGTGAGGAGGAAGGCATGTATGGGCAAGTGGGAGGAGAGAGAAAAGAAAAGAAAGAAAAGAAGGAAAGAAGGAAAAGAAAGAAAGAGAAAAAGGAATCCACGACACACGATCGAACCACGCGACTTCCGACGTCAATGTGACTCGTGCCACCAGAGATCAGCCAAAAGACCTCCATGGCCTAAAGCAAATCCTCAAAACATCCATGAAGGTCGGCACAGTACTAAAACCACTTAGCACTAAAAAGGGCCAAAACTGCATTATACAATAAACGTAGGGAGCTTAGTGTTTAACGACCCAAAACTCCATTAAAATATCTAGCTAAAAATGCTAATCTAGGTCTAGGTCGTTACACTGGAAGTTCTCATCTTCCCCAATTTCCTTGGTGATATATACATTAGACATTGTAGTAGGGTGCTTGTCCTGTTGCTGATTGATAGGAGTGTTGCCACTTGCATTCTTTCCTAAGCCTATCTCAGGATCCCTTTTTTTTTGGCTGTCATTGTTGAAGTGACGCATGAATTGATAGTACCACGTAGACCCGTCTCTTGGTTGCTAGGAGATTAACTCTCTTGGTCTAGTGTGTGTTGATTTTGACTCTTTATAAACAACCCATATGCTTGCAATGGGACCTTAAACTCTAAAACTAACCACAATCAAATTCAAAATCCTAAACTTAACTCAAAACATAGTCTGAAACCCCAGAATTGATTTAAAACCTCAAAATTAATTCAAACCCTAAACCTTAATTCAAACCCTAAAACTAGCCAAAAAACCTAAACCCTAGATCTAGCCAAAACTTAGTCCAAAACTCTAAAACTAACTCAAAACCCTAAAATTAACTCAAGACCCTAAAACTCACTTAAATCAAATTCAAAATCCAAGGCCCAATCCAAAACCCTAAAACTCTAAAGGCAACCTAAATCAAGTCCAAAATCTAAAATTAATCAAAACCCTAATTAAAACCCTAAGCCAATCCAAAACCCTAATCAAGCCCTAAACTTTAAATCAAACCTTAAACCTAATCCAAACCATAAGCCCTAAATCAAACCCTAAAACCTAAATCAAAACCTAAACCCTAAATCAAACCATAAACCCTAAGTCAAACCCTAAGTAAACTTAAAACCCGAAAAGAAACCCTAAACGTCTAGCGATTGCATGCGAATGTTCCGTCTCGGGAGCGTCTGCTCCGGGGGTCGTCGTCATCCTGCCTGCCTCCCCTGCGCTTTCCTGCGCTCCCCTCTCCGGCTCCCTCTTCTGGGTGTGCTCCTTCTTCTTCCTCTCTCCCGTCCCTGGGGTTGGGTCAGCTCTTCGGAGCTAGATCTAGCTCCTGGCCCGGGGTGGCGTGTTGTCTCTTCCTGTCGACCCTTCGCAGGAATGCCCTCCAGCGGATCCCCTAGCTTCCCCCTTGCTCTTTACCAACCCTAGGGTGGCCTCTGAGAAGCCCCGCTCACTCTCCTTCGCCGCTGCTACCCGTTCAACGCACCGACCCCCCTCCTTCCTTGGGGTCCCGGTCAGGCAGCCGGTCCTTTTGGATGGTGAAGAGGTTGTCCAATTCTCGGTGGAGGAGGTGTCGCTGATGGCCTCCCCTTTCTCCTGGACCATCATTGGGAAGTTCTCCACTAGCCGTCCTTCTCTTATGGATGTTTTTACTGCGATGCAGAAGGTTATGTCCATTCAGGATTGTATTTTCCCGGTGGCCCTGGATCAACGCCACATTCTGATCCGCTTCTCCAACAGGGAGGATTTTGTGCAAGCATACATCAAGGAAGCTTGGTTCATAAGAGGGAAACGTATGCGTGTGTTCCGCTGGTCACCTTCTTTTTCTATCGGCTCGGAGCCGTCGTGCACCCCTGTTTGGGTTGGTCTTCCTGGCCTGCGAGCTCATCTGCATGACCCAGGAGCGATCCAATCCATTGCCAGTTCGCTGGGGAAATTTCTCTGTATGCATAAGGATGTAACCAACTTCACCAGGCCTGGATATGCCTCCGTCTGTATCGAAATGGATCTCTACAAGCCTGTCAAGAAATGTATCACTATCGACAATGGAGGACAGTTGATCAAGCAGGAGATTGACTATGGCAGGTCCCTGCTCCCATTCTGTCATTTTTGTTCCATGATCGGCCACTCCCCTTCGTCTTGTCGGCGACAGAACCTGGCTCAGGCACCATCTCCTTCCATGGAAGTCGAGCCCCACTCTCCCTTTGCGCTGGGGGAGGGTAAGAGCACCGCTCTAGTGGGCAAATCCAAAAGCGCCAGGAAGCGCGCCAAAAATAAATTCAAACTGGGGGGTGTTAAAATCGTTAAGTCTCAGCGAGTTGGGCTGCCTGCTACCAAATCTCAGGAGACCACTCGGTTGATCTCTTCTGCGCTTGGGCTGGAGGCGTCTCTTCCCACTCTTACTAAGGAATCCAAGGGCAAGGCTGTGGCCATCGATGGCTCTCCCTCTGGTCCGCACTCTGGCGGGTGGTCCACGCTCTGGCGGGTGGTCCACGGTCATTAGAAAGAAGCAGGTGCCTATTGGCTCCTTCGATGCACCCAAGGAGGCTCTCTGCCCTCCCTAGGGGCCCCCCTCCGTAATAGCTTCTCCTGTTCCGGCTCCTCTGGGGGCTCCTTCGTCTTCCATCCCTCCTCAAGCGTTAGCCTCTGCCCCGGCTCCTTCCGTGAAGAAGGCCAAGATGCGATCTCCCCCTAAAGTGAACTACTCCCTGAATGAAGTGGACTTACTCCTGAAGGCCAGGCACCAGGCGGGTGCGGAGCTGTGTATGGAGGCGCCCTCGGCCTCTATTCGACCCCTATGGCAACTGGAAGACGACCTCCCCTGGGAACTTCAGAATAGGTGGCTGGACAAACTCCGGAGACAGCACTCCCTCTCCCCTCTATCCCAACCCTCGGTCCCTCTCCAGCAGGGTCCTTCTTCGAAGGCCCTCTCCCCGTTTGGTCATCCGAGCCCCCTTGCTCCTTGCACCTCTGCTTGTGCTTCCCCCCTTCCTTGGTCTCGGGAGCAGAAGGTTTTGTCCCTTCCTCCTCGCGGGGATGCCTTGCAGCCGGGGTTGTTTCCGGAGTGGGTGGCCCACGTAGCCACTACGGCCTGCGTCGATGTCGTCGCTGATGCAATCCCCAGTCAGGCTATTGAAGTCCTCTCTCCCTCCTCCAACCCAGTTCCTGGTTTGGACAACTTTGAAACACAATTCTGCACGACCAGTAATGAAGATAGTCTACCTCTGGCTCAGGTTCTCCAACCCACCTCCTCGGATGCTGTTCACCTGTTTGGCTCGCGTCGGAGCATCAAGGATGATATTAAGATGCTGCGGGACGCCAACTACTCTATGGCAGAAATCAAGGAGGCTTGTCCTGCTTTGATTGAGGTCGCCGCCCGGCTGGAGCTGGACTTTAAGGAGTTGTTGGTGGAGGAGGACCCTCCCTCCCGGCACTGCTCTGACCCAGCTCTTATAGAGCTCAACCACTCTGGGGTTCTCCTTACTAGTTCCTTGGGGCTCCCTGTCCTCCCTGTGCAGGGCTTCGTGGGGTCGAGGGACCCTTCTTGGATCCCTGGTAGTGAGGACATTTCGGAGGACACTATGGATGAGGTGGTTATTCTGGCTTCGGACTCCCGGTCCAGGATCCCAGAATCTGTCCTGGAGGATGGGAGCAATCGTCTGGAATGCAGGTCTAGTTCCTCCAAGTCCCGCACCCGCAGGTACAACCTCAGGATCAAGACGAGGACCTTGGCAAAGTTCCTCAGTCAATCTCACCATTCCGATAATGAGAGTTATGTTTAGCACTCTCATTTGGAACTGTCGGGGGATTGGGAATTCTTCGACTTTGGCACACCTGAATAACCTTGTCAGGAAGCATAAAGTTCACCAACTTCGGATGGACCACTTCTGGGTCAATTCGATCTCCGTCTCCAAGCTCTGGGTTCTCTGGGTGAATCCTTTATCTCTCTCTATTCTTGATGAGACGGACCAAGCTTCTTCCTTTTCCATTCTTTCTCCCTCTGGCCCAGCTTTGCAGTTCACTTGTGTTTACACTACATGTGATTGCTATCGTCGAAGGGACCTGTGGGTTCATCTCCTGAACCTGGGGGCGGTCACGTCTTCCCCCTGGCTCCTTGGCGGCGACTGGAACTACGCTACCTCTTCCGTAGAGCAGATTGGCGAGAGAGAATTTGATTTTCCCAGCTCGGATGATTTCTGTGACTTCATCCAATTCGTGGGTCTGGGGGAGCCTCCTTTTTCTGGCAACTCGCTCTCCTGGTGTAACAACCAGCTAGGTGCCAACAGAATCTACAAACGCTTGGACAGGGTGCTTGGGAATGCCGAATGGCTGGACTCTGCTTCTCCTGCTATTGCTTACTTGGATAGGGTCTACTCTGATCACTCCCCTATGCTTTTATCCCCTCAGGTCTTCTAGTCGGGCGGGCCCTCCCCATTTAAATTCCAGTCCATGTGGCTTGGCCACCCTGCTTTCCTTGACTTTGTGAGGAATTTTTGGAACCACAGGGCCTCTATGTCTCCCCTCCTGAACCTGGGTTTGAAGCTCCGGGGGCTCAAGCATGCTTTGATTGAGTGGAATAAGGAAGTCTTTGGTAATATCTCTCTGAAGCATGACCAGCTGCTTGCCCATCTTTCCTCCCTCGAAGCCTCTCTGCAGGCTCAGTGGGATGACTGCATCTGGGAGGATCTCCGTGCCGCTCGGCTGGCTTTCTTGGAAGCTGACTTGCAGAAGGAGACCTTTCTGAGGCAGAAATCCCGCGTGAAGTGGTTACTGGCTGGTAACTGTAACTCCAAATACTTTCATTCCATGATCCAAGACAGGCGCCGGAACAATTCCTTCCGCCATCTCTTGGACCTCTGTAACAATGACAGGTCCCAGTTGCTTGCCAATGGTCGGGCCTTTTTCTTGGACCTTCTGCATGAGAAGGGTTGCTCTATGGTTCCGGCTCTCTTGGATGTTATCCCCACGGTTGTGAATTCTGAGGACAATTTGCGGCTCTCTTCCCCTCCCTCTCATGAGGAGATCAGGAAAACCATCTTCTCCATGGACCCTGATAGCGCTCCTGGGCCGGACGGCTTCTCCGCGGCCTTCTTCTCTACCTGCTGGGATTTCATGGAGCAGGATGTGGTTTAGGCTGTCCAGGCCTTCTTTAATGGCAGCCCTCTGCCCCGCGGATGGAAATCTTCCTTCCTTTCTCTGGTGCCTAAGAAGGACAAGGTTTTGGACTTCAGCGACTTCAGACCAATCAGTCTCTGCAATGTCTCCTACAAAGTTGTTTCCAAGATTTTTGCTGACCGCCTCAATTCCTTCTTGCCTCGGCTCATCTCCTCGGAACAGGGGGCCTTTGTCCAGGGGCGTTTGATCCAGGAGAACATTGCCTTAACTCAGGAGCTGATCCAGCATATTGATTTCGGGCAGGAAGGTGGCAATGTGGTGCTCAACATTGACATGGAGAAAGCTTTTGACAGGCTGAACTAGGACTTCCTCTTTGTTGTCCTTAGGAAATTCGGTTTTGATGCCAAGTCCCTTGGTCTTGTCCAGCAGTGTGTGGTGTCCAATTGCTTCTCTGTTATCATTGATGGCTCCTCTACGGAGTTCTTCACCAGGTCCAGAGGTCTAAGGCAAGGTGACCCCATCTCCCCTGCACTCTTCATCTTAGCGGAAGAAGTGTTGAGCAGAGGTCTCTCCAAGCTCCGGGAGTCTGGGTCCCTTCTCCCTTTTTTTTCTCACAAAGACTGTCCTGTGGTCACTCACTCCCTCTTCGCGGATGACACCATTATCTTCCTCAATGGAAGGAGACACTCTGTCCAGGCGACGATGGACTTCTTGGCCTTGTACCAGACTGCCTCCGGCCAAAAGATCAACCCGGCCAAAAGCTTCTTCCTTGCTTCCAAGCATCTGGGGGAGTCTAGGGTGCAGATGCTCCATCAGCTCACGGGCTTTCCCCGTGGCTCTCTCCCATTCACGTATTTTGGCTGTCCTATTTTCAAAGGGATGCGGAAACAGGTGTACTTTGAAGCTCTGGTGACCAAAATTATGCAGAAGGTTAATGGGTGGAACGCCAAATTTCTCTCCTTCGGGGGCAAGCTCATCCTGATTAAGCATGTCCTTTCCAGCATTCCCATCCATTTGCTATCGACCTTCGACATCCCGGGTGTGGTTCTGGACCGTTTGCATCGCATCTTTGCTAACTTCCTCTGGGGGGACCAAGAGGGGACGTACAGGCGTCACTGGGTCTCGTGGTCTTCTGTCTGCTCCCCGCCGGTGGAGGGTGGGCTGGGGGTGAGGAACCTGCGGGAGGTTATGGTTGCTCTCCGCATGAAGCTGGCTTGGCGGGTGAAGGATGGGCTCTCACCCTGGGCTATCTTTATGTGTTGCAGGTATGGCGAGATGGCGGATGACCTGCCTCTGGTCAAGGGCCCAGCTAGGTGGAAGAGGATTCAGGAAGCTTGGATTGCCATGCGGGATCACATTCAATGGTCTGTTGGTCATGGAAATGTCAGTTTCTGGTTTGATAACTGGTCGCGCCTTGGGATCCTTGCTGAGATCACCGACTCCTTGATCCAAAACCCAGATCTCACGGTCAGGGAGGCCTTTCGGTGCTCTGCTTCCTTGTCCAACCTTCGTCTCCCCTTAGATATTTTGCACGCCATTCGCTTCCTTCAGGTGGATATTACCGACGAGGAGGATTCCATGGTCTGGGACCTCAACTTGGATGGCTCCTTCTCGGTTAAGTCGTCCTGGGAACTTTGTCGCGCTAAGCGCCCTCCGGTCTGGTGGGGCTCTGGTATCTGGGACGCCTTTCTCCCCACCAAAGTCTCCTTCTTTCTCTGGAGGCTTTTCTGGGGACGGCTCCCTACCGACGACATGGTGCAGCGGATGGGCGTCACGTTGCCTTCTAAATGCGTCTGCTGCAGGTTCCAATCTAATGCTGAATCTGGGAGCCATCTCTTCTTCTCCGGCGAATGGGCGACTATCTGCTGGGATTGGTTTGTTGGGAGTTTCCATCTGGTTAAGGGATCGGAAATGTCCTTCCTTCACTGGCTCCATCACCTCTTCCACCAACGCTCCAAGGAGTCCTTCCTTCAACGCTTCCAACGTCTTATGGCGGCGGCGGTGCTATGGGAGATTTGGAAGGCTCGGTGTTCTACCAGATATGGGGGTAAGTCCTTCTCCCTATACAGGATTCTGCTGTGCATCAGGCGTTAGACGTCGGATTTCGCCTTCTTGCTGTGGCGGCTGAAGTGCCACACTGAGGATGAAGTCTCCATCCTACAACTGAGCTTCAATATCACCGGGATCCCTGTTGCGAAATTCGGTCACATACTGGTTTCCAGGGTGAAGCCTCCTGCGGGCACTTACAAGTTGAACGTCGACGGAGCGGCTCGTGGCAACCGTGGCCCTAGGGGAGGGGGTGCTGTCATCAGGGATCATGGGGGCAACTTTGTGGCGGCGGTGGCTAACTTCTACGGTCATTGCTCCAATATGGTGGCTGAATTCAGGGCCCTGAAGGACGGGCTGGCTCTCTGCTTGCGGATGGGTCTCCATCTTTCGGAGCTTCTCATCGAGTCCGACTCCGCGGCCCTCGTCTCCATGATGCGGGGTGGCCGCTGCTTCGACTGGCGGCTGCGGCAGGATTGACGGGGCGTCGTTTCTCTGGTTCAGTAGTCCTCCTCCCTTTCTCATATCTTCCGCGAGGCTAACTCCGTTGCGGATGGTTTGGCCAACTGGGGCGTTGACTCCAAGCAGTTCCTCTTCGTGCCTTCAGCTGATGCTCTTTCAAAGTTTTTGCGCGGGACTCTTTGTCTGGAACGGGCTGGGCTGCCTTATATTCGTTCCAGGCGGCTCGTTTTTCCAGGTAAAAAAAAAAAAAGTCAAACCCTTAAACCCTAACAATCTGACAACTTCCCACTCCCTAACAACCTCTAACCACCTAAACAAACCCTAGCCACTTCCCACTTCACCATAACAACCTATAACAACATGTATCCACTAAAACAAACCTAACTACTTCCCACCTTTATCATAACAACCTATAACAACTTGTAACAACCTATAACTAACCATAACCACTTGTAACAACCTACCCAACCATTGCAAGCTTATAAATACCTCCTCATTTGCAAGAGAAAAAAAGGGGGGAAAAGGGAGAAGAAGGAGAGAGAAAAAGCTTGGAAAAATTGAGAGGAGAGCCACCAAGGTATTTTCTCTCAACCTAAGCAGCCAGAGAGATCTTAGATCAGAGAGGAAGCTCAGGGAGGAGGAGAATTTGAGTTTCAGGCCACCCCCGGTCATCTCTGGCGAACTCCGGTGGCCAAACCTACTGTTTTCTTAGGTAAGCACCACTTAGACCTTAATTCCTCCTCATTTTAGCTCCCTAGGTCATCCTCCTTCTTCACCGAGCGATTCCAGTAAGCTAGGAGGTCCTTATGGCCGGAATCAGGAGAAACTTGGGTCGCCGGGAACATTTTACTGACGACATAGGGTAGGGGCATGAATCCAGTAAGTTATTCGTGCCCTGCATTGCTTCATCCTCTCGGGGTAGACCATCACTTGCTTCTCCACCCCTCTGGATGCTGCTTCAACCATTGTGGAAGTCGCCAGGAGCAGCTCGCCGGAGTAGCGCATGCCGTCGTCGGAGAAGAAGGGTTGCAGAGAACGCGATCAGGACCTCCACACTTCGCAGCAATCCGTTGACTCCTAGGAAAGGTTCTCCAGCACTCCTCCAGCACACTAGAGCAGCCAAGACATGGAATTAGGCGCCGATTCTCCCCTACAACCACCATCATCGGAACGTCGATGAAGCTTGGTCGGGAGGGAGGCTTGCGCATTCATTCTTGCTCTTGGGTGATGGAAAATCATCCTCTCCGCTCTCCTGATCTTCCTGGAGCCCTGGACCGCCACGTCGTTGCCCCTAGAACCACCTTCTTCCTCGGCGTCGTCGCTGGAGTCGTGTCGCCGGCACGAGAGGTGAGGGGCCAACTCTAACCATCAAACCCTTGATCCAGACCATTAGATCTCCTCCTCTTTCTCTCTTCTTGCTTCTAGTAGGGACTGATGCTTGATCAGTCATCGGGATGCCTCAGAAATGCAACCCAGGAGGTCATCAACGGCGGAGTTCCGTCATCGACGGCTGTCGTTTCTTTTTTCTTAAAAAATAAAATAAAAAATAGTTTTCTTTTAAAAAACTTCTGAGATTTTCTTTTATTGCGGTTACATCTTTCTTTTCTTACATTTAGGTCCTTGCATAAGTTTTTAAAATCATTTTAATAATATTTGCTTTGAAATATTGCAATGTGACCCTTGAGCTTTCTTATTAATGTTTTCTAGGCTTAAAATTTTAGTGTAAACCCTTTGAGTTACTTTTTATACATTTTAAGTCTAGCATTCTGCATAAAAATGTTGAACTTCTTTAAAACAATTCTGAATGCATGTTTTTCTGTCAAAATTGCAAATTAAACCCTAGATATTCAAACATTTACTCAAATGTTCTTAAAAATTGCAATTAAAACCCTGAGCTTCATTAAAATAGTTCTGAATGCATGTTTTTCTATCAAAATTGTAAATTAAACCCTGGGAATTTAAATATATACTCAGATGTGATCAAAAATTGCATTTTAGCCCCTGAATTTCACTGATTTCACACTGAATGCATATTCTCTAGGGAGAAATTGCACAATAGTCCTTGTACTTCATTTTTTTTTCAAGCATAAACCCTTTATTTTGCACATTTAACCCTAAATTTCTTCAGAATTGCATTAAACACATGTTTCACTGGCAAAATTGCATATTGAACCCTAGAAATCTTGAATTTGACCAAAAATGCATAGTTTTGCACATTTGACCTTAAATTTCTTGAAAATTACATAAAATGTGTTTTCCTATATATGTTCGATGATTTAGCCTTAGAATTTTAGTTTTCACTTAGAACATGTGAATTTTGCACAAAAGTCCCTGGAATTTACACTTTTTTCACTCACACATGCATTTTGTACATTTTGTTCCCCTTTTCATGCATATTTTCTCATGCCTTCTTCCTTGCATCGTGCATGCATTTCAAACTCATTTCAAACTTGATTTTTCCCATCATTTCCTGGATTTCTTCTGACTTTCACAATTTTGATATGATTTGGTTTTCCATCGCTCGAGGGCGTACATTAATAAGCTTAACAATGCCGACATTGACCCGAATGAGGACTATTTTCTGCAATTTGATTTTCTTGGATTTCTTTGAGTTTCCACTTATTTACGTGACACTTTCCGAGTATTCTTGATTTTCACAATTTTCCTCATCGCCCAAAGACGTACAGTAAAGTGGCATTTTCAATGGCTACATTGTCCCTCAAATTATCATTTTTTTTCTTTTTATTCATTTCTTTGATTTGGCATGTTTTTACAATCATCTTAGGCATGTGCACTCAAAATAGGCAAGCATACACACAATAGACTATTAGCAAGTAGGAAACCTAGAAAGACTGAGTTCTTCTATCACATGGGGGTGCCTAACTCCTTCCCCATGCGTAACAAGAATCCTTACCCTTTCTCTAGCCTACATTGATTTGTGCACTACATCCATTAGGCATGGAGCATGCATATGTTTTCTTAGCCTTGATTTCTTTTAGTTTTTTCCTTTCTGTTTGGTTTTACTCGTCTATCCATTAAAAGACTAGGTGACGACTCCTTTCCTTATTCTTTTCTTATCTTTCCTTACTGTTTTCGAGTCTAGTCTTCTTCCCCGGATTCACCATCTTCGCCGTGACCGTATCAGGGATCCTCGTGTACTTCCACTCACGTAGGAAAGCCGTGCAGGGTTCCACCAGCATGGTTACACTCTTCAAGGACTATGATGTATGACTAGTCCTATTGACCTGGCTGGGTTGCTTCAAACTCTGTAACTGCTGCCTTACCTTTTCTAATTTGGAGCTCCTCTACTATGTCCTACGTTAGTGCTACTAACTGCTCTTGAAATAGGATTTCTTAATCACTAAGCATGTTATCAATTTGTGCCTCTATAACATCTCCCTCCTCTATGTTAGAGGCGAGATCTACATAATAAGCACTGGTTGTTTCCTACATCTCGCGCTCAGCAGATTCTTTGCGCCAAACGATGCTTCGTGCTACTAACTATATTGGAAGTTGGGGAACAAGTCCTGGAAAGGTTGTCCACTAAATCCGAGGGAGAATTGATGAGGTGGCCAGGCACACTGGTTGTGCTGATAGCTGGATGACTGTACTTGCTGTTGCATCTTTTGGTGCAATATGTGGTGCATTTACTAACAATACTGTGTGGGGTGATGATGAGATTGGACTTATTGTGGTAGATAGAGGATGTACCAGAGGTGCCATTGATATTGTTGGCAACGCTGGTCAAGCTATGGGAGTGGCTGACATGACTAACTGATCCCTCGATGAAACTGATCATGGTGTTGAAAATGCTGATCTCGTGAATGAACCTATGGGTGGTGCTATTAGAGCTATAAACTGATTGGAAACTGTTGCATCCACTGGTTGTAAAACTGGTGAGGCTGCTTTAACACCCGTAAATTCATTTTGTAATTATTTACATTTTTAATGAATTTATTTCTAGGTGGGTGTTACTGTTTCGAGGCCCGTTTGTGTGTTTTCTGATTTTGGACTTGGGCCTCGTGGACCGGCTTCTGTTTGTGTGTTCTTGTGCGTGTGGCACTGTACTGGTGGGCCCGTGTATGGGTCTGTGTGAGGCCTATGTTTGGGGGACGGTTGGTGTGGCTTGCTGCTGGCCTCTTGGTTGTGGTGGGTAGTTGGGTTCAAGCAGCTGTTGGTGAGGCTGGTAGCTGAGGGAGCGTTGGTGCGCACGTGGTTGACTAGTTGCATGCACACAACCACCTACTCTCTTTGTGTAGCCTTTTAAGCCTGGGCCTTCTGCCATGCACAAACCGAGCCCTTCCTCCTTCTCCCCGCACACTCCTTCCTGAGCACACCCGATTCTCTCTCCCTCGCCCTCACTCCCACTTCCCCATTTCCATCGTCTCTCTCCATTCCCGTCTCCCTCCCCCTTCTCCCTCACTCACTCCATTTCCCCACCTTCTCCCTCCTTCTCTCTGCATCCTCCCGATTCGGTGTGCCCAAGGATCGACGGTGGCGTGCGGTGGCTCGTGGTAGCGTATGGAGCTCTGGTGATGTGTCCTTGTGGTCAAGAAAGCCTCGACAAGGGTCGGAGTTGCCGGTGGCAACGATGGTTGGCTGGAGGATCATCGGAGAGCTCATTTCAGGTACGCACCTCACCTTATGTTGTAGAAAGCATGGATATGGTAGAAAATGATAAGAATGCATGGAATCTAGGTAAATTTACATTCCTAAAATTTATTGTGAATTTATGATGGTATTTAAGGCCATTTTATGGTATTATGTGGTTTAGGTTGTTTTGACCCCTGTTGCTTCTCGAATTTGTTTCTCCTTGCATGGTGAATGGATTTTGGTTTTGTTTGTGTGGATTTGGAGTAGACTCGAGGGTCTACTATATATGTTTTAATTGGATTTTGTGGTGCTTGTTTTGGGGGTCCGCCCCATGGTCTCATTTTTGACAATCTTACGGGTGGATGCCTTGGGCCGTTTTCAAGTTTTGCAAAAACGACATACCGAATCATTTCGGTCTACCGTCTTTTTGTCAGATTAGGTCATCTAGTCAAAATTCGGTCATTGGAAACTCCACGGTCTACCGTTTTTGGCTATGACTGTTGACTGTCGTGTCCTAGTTCGATCGATCGGATTTATTCGGTCTACCAAACCAGGAACTTTCGGTCGACTGGTCTGGTTTTCAGTCTACCATTTTGGGTGTTTGTACCTATTTTGGTCGACTGATTCTGGTTGATCTTCCGATCCAAGTGATTTTGATACACTGAGCCCATTTCGGTATGCCGAATCTAGGCCTAGTCGTTTTATATAATGTGATTCTTGTGTGTTTTTCTGAATTGGTTTGTTTTGCCCATTTCAGATGGGATTGTGGGCCATCAGTGGTGGTCTTGTGGGACACCTGATGTGCCATTTTGTCGAAGTTTTTGAATGAGTTTTCAAAGATATAAAATTGTTTGGAAATGGCTTCCAAAGTGATGGTTGGCCCATTTTCGAAAATGGCTTTCCTAGTTTTTGTGTGTCTGCCAAGACACCGTGGGACCGTGTCATCAAGAACAGGGAATGTGACAACATTCTTGGGTGGTTGGGTGCGTCTCCTAGGTTGAGGTCAGGGGGCCAAGATACTTGAGGCTGAGAGTTGTCGAGTCTTGGAGGTATGAGACTTCCTAACTGTCGTCTCGAGGCTAGGGCTGCGGGTTGAGGTGTCTTGTGGCAAGAACAGGAGATATGATACTGCTGCTGTCACTGTGAGCACTGAGGCTCGGGTGTTGTCGGGTGTGGAGGTATGACACTTTCTCATGAGCACCATGTGGAGGACACCATGAGGAGGTGTACCTTGTGGTAGCTAGTGCAGGTGGCACACATGCCTCGTAGCTTCTAGTGTCCTAAGAGATAGGACTGCCTTCCCTAGTAGGGATTGGCTCTGTGAGGGTTCTCTAGGTGGGAGGATTGCAGGACAATGGTTGGCTCTTGCATAGGGTGGCATATCGTGGCAGTGTAGTGTACTTTGGTGGCTTCTTGTGGCCAGAGTTGGTGGCCATTGAGGGCCATGTTTGTGGTTTTGGGCTAGTAGAGCCCTATCTATCGTTTTGACCGGTGTGGGCTACGTTTGCTATGGTTTCGGCCTTGTGCGCCGAGTTTGTGAGATTTTAGAGAAAATGATTTACGAAATGATTTTTAAGGAAAATTAATTAAAGCTTTGTTTTCGACTGATTTCATGGAGTGCGTGCTGGTGAATTTTGTCACTTACGCTTTCTTCGTGGTTTTGGGCTGTAGGTGTAGACATGTAGATGAGTTTTAACATAGTACGTATAGTCTGGAGTCTCGTAGTTGCGCACACAGGTTCCTAGTAGTTGATATTTTTGTTTAGCTTGTAATTTCCTATAATTTAATTTGTTTTAAATTATTATGGAGATTGGGGCATTATAGCTGCAAATGAAACTACCAATGTTAATGTTGTGGTAGGGGTTGTAGTGTAAACTGCTATTGCTTTTGTATACGGTAGTGTGAGTCTTAATAACCTTGACAAGATCGAAGATTTCTGAACTTTTTTGCCTACCCCTTCCATTCTTTCTGCATCCAAGTGGTCATCTTTCGAATGGTAGTCTTCCATGCAATCCCACTCTGGTCCATTAACTAACTCAGGCTGCTGTTGTGCTATCTCTACGATGGTATGACTTTGGTAGGGATCCAACATGCCTGCACTAATGAAGTTAGACAAATCTTGAGGAATGAAAGCTTCTTGGACTTACATATGCACTAGAGTCTGTCTTGGGGCTGTCATTTGTATCCATGTGCTTCGAACTCCCTCCTTTCTTTAATAGTGAAGGGTTCAATGATTCCTTGGTTGTACCACCCAGAAGGTGCTCCCTTCTAATACCCCCATCGGCTGTAGAGGTTCTCTACCATCACAAAAGGATTGCTATGAATGGCCAAGTGGCTGGCACACTTAAGGATAGGAATTAAATTAACTGACGTAAATCAGTTATCCCGATAGTGTATGTCCAAAGGTTTCGGCTCAAAGTGGACAGTTTGGGGGAAAATAGATGAGACAGTCTTGACCCTTTCTCTGTTGAAATTTTCTACCATGACAACAATAATGTTATAACCCCAATAGAATTTGATCATATGGTGTAAGGTCAAGGGGATAACTTGATACTTGTAGAGCCAAGGGCACCCAAGTAGAAGATTAAAGGAAGGCTCAAGGTCCACAACATAGAACTCTACATTGAACATAGCTGAACCGACCACCAAAGGAAGAATCAAGATCCCTAAAGCATCATGGTGTGTATTATCGAAAGCTGTCATTACCTTCATTGCTGGCGTAATGTCTTTGGATTTAAATCCAATCTTACATGTAGTTCACAAGGGGCAGATTAAGCCTACGCCATGTCTACCAGCATAAGTGGGATACAGAAGGTTTGATATTGCATAGTGATAAAAAGGGGTTGGTTGTCATTAGTTGCTACTAGGAGCAACTCTTGATTGGAAAAGGAGATGACCTATGGTGTCTCAATCATACCCACCATACTTTCCAAGACTGTGGGTTCTATAGTTGGTGAAACATGGGTTGCTTGAAAGAAACTAAGGAAAACCTCTTGTGTTCAGTGTAAGTGTGGAACAGGTCCTAGATCGAGATATCAACCTTGACATTCTTCAGCTGTGAAGTTATGTCTGCTATGGGTTGGTCTTTCTTATTTGTGGTGGTTGTTGTGGACTTGGGTAGGATTTCTTCTATAGTTGGCTTGGGGGACTGACTCTCTGGTTGTTGTGATACTAATGCTGGGTGTAGACCCCCAGTTTTGGCAACCACTTGTAGTGGATTTCTCCTGGACAGAGCGCATCGACGACAATGAGGCATTTCACCACTTCAAAACCCATTTTCACACCAAAACCCATTTACACCCCAAAACCAAGCCTAAAACCCCAAATCCAACCTTAACACCCTATTTCCAACCCAAACATCATTAATCTGCCGTAGACCTATCCCAAATACCAAGTCCAAGCCCTTGATGCTCCAGTAATAGGGTAATAGCATCAGGTCCATCCTAGTAGATCCTGCTCTGGCCCAACTATTCTACCACCGTGGCCCAATAGTGCATGTGGGATGCACAAGTCAGATGCGTGGATAGATCAGGGATTTAAACTGTTGAGGTTCGATTGGTCTTTTCACTTGGTGGACCACTAATCCACCTCTTCTCATTGGATAGCATGGATCTAGGTGTGCTCCTGGATTGTCCTGGACCATCATGCCCCTCTACCTAATCCTAATCTCCATCCAATCCCACCTTGATTAAATCCAAACCACTCATCTTAATCCACATTCAAATCCAACGACTTAGGCACCCTTCTTCCCTCTATAAAACACCACCTAGCCTATGTGAGTTCCCTCTCTGGGCTCTTCTGGTAGTCCCATACGACCCACACCTACGTCCACCAGCCATAGTAGAACCACCACCTTCTTCGGTGACATTCTGGCTACCTCTTCCCCATATTCTAGCCATCTCCACAACATACAACATACATCACAACTCTCTCTCTTGACCTAGCACCCATTGCTTGTGCCAGAGCCTACATCACATTTCTAATAGAGCCTCCCCTCTCGCTGAAGCCTCCCATGCATCTGCTGGCCATTCACTTCTGTCCAACCACCTCCTTTCCAGCTAGAACTCCTGGAGAAATCAACACCACCACCACAACCCAATAGGCCACTAACAAGTCACAGCAGACCAGCCCCTACACTCCCTCACCGAGCTTTCCACCATCGCACATAGCCCTCTGGACTTTCCTCTGTCCACCTCTAAGCTCTGTCAGCCTGGAGAATGCCGCCGTGAGCCATGCTTGAGGGGGACAACCGATAAGCTCCATGGGTGCCCTCCTTCCTTTACTGTGTGTTTTCTTCAGTTCTTCATGCTTGTGTTACTTCGTCACATCATTTTGTGTATGTTTCATTTGCATTTTCCATTTAATTTCCATCATGCACCCATTTCATATCTCCATTGCTGGTAATGGATTCAAGTGGGTGTGGAAATGGCCAACGGCCTGTGAGCACCTTTGTCCCCCATTTTGGCGCATTGTCACCTCCCTCTTCCTTCCCTTAGTCTTCCCAGACAGCCACTCGATGCTCCTTGCTGCCTCCATGGTCGACCAAGCTCGTGGTCGCTGGTGAAGCAAGGGGAGGATGGTGGAAGGTCATCCATGCATGCACATTCATCCACTTAGCATCCATGCATTCCACTTCATCCCCCTGTACCCCTAGAAGCCATGGGTTCCACTACCAGAACCCTTGGATGGAATCCATAGTTGAGCTCGCCGGCAAAACTCCATTTCCAACGAGGTAGATGGGTGGAGCTATCCACATGATCTCGCCAACCTCTAGATATCTAGGTATGCTTCCCTGCATGCCCTCTAGTTTCCCATGCATCGAGCATCCATCATTCATCAATGCACTTGCATCTGGAGCAATGACAAGCCCACTGCCCTGTTCTGTCTCTGGTAGCCGCATGCTGAATGTGCAGGAGAAAGGCACGGATGGCCTGCGCGGATTTCCCAGTTCGAAACAGGCAGCTGGCTGAGCCCCATTGCATCTTGTCTTCTTTTTTCCTCTCTGACCATACATTGATTTCTGAGTTATCCTGTTGTAATTGTGTTTCCTCACTTGCATCGCATGTTTCTTTTGCATTGTAAACCCATGTTATTTGCTCTTATGGTCCATACCATTATATCATACATCACTCACATTTGTTTTCTCATCGATAATTTCATGTTTCATTACACTTATCATTTATCATTTCATGTCATTAATCATTTATCATCCAACATGCACTATTATCATAGTGTGAATGAGCATATCATGCACCACTACATTCATGCATCGCATGACGATTACTATCTTGTATCCACCTAGGTCATATCATTTCTACCCCACTCACATCATTTGCATCAGCATAGCATATGGCATACATTCATCTTAGACTTAGCAAGTATGCATGATCATTTGCATTGGCGACACATGTGCGAGCAATTAGCCTAGAAAGACCAATTTCTTCAGCGTATAGGGGTGTCTGATACCTTTCCCATGCTTAACAGGAGTCCTTACCCATTCTATGGTCTGTAATGACCAATGTGTTGCATCCATTAGGCATAGAGCTTGCATACATTCATTTTGCATCTATTTGCATTCATTTGCATCTTTTCCCACATTTCGTATGCATCCGGTTTTCCTTGTCCTTCTAGTCTAAAAATATTAGGTGGTAACTCCATTTTGTCCTTGTCTATTTTCTTTGTTCTCCTTTGGTGTTTTCAAGTTGATGTATCCTTCCTTGGATTCTCCATTTTTGTCGTGACCTTATCGGGATTCTTCATGCGTTTCCATGCACGAGAGTCAGTTCCAACATGGTCACCACATTGGGTGGCTAGGTTTGGGTGCTGGAGCTAAAGGCTTGTATACCCTACCCAATCACGTAGCCTCTACACACATTTCTGTGGTATAGCTGTAAGGCATGTGATGGGTATCCCTAGTCATGTTAATAACCACAGGCATAAGGGCCTCTAGTTCTAGCTTGGCCATGGGTGGTGTGATCGAGGATACTACTGGAGAAGTTGCTGCTTAGGTGGATTGGGTAGGTTATGGCTTTGGTTTTGCTAATAGGCAAGCTAGTGGTGAGGAGGATTGTATGATGGATTGTAGGGCCGCACGACCTAGTTTGGTAGTCAATTGGATCATGTTGATCATCAAACTTGGGCCTTCCACAAGAGACTAATAAATCTGACAGGGAAAAAGGGTAGAAACATCCTAAATCAAGATAGATGGGTCTGATGGAGAATTAACAGACTCGGTAGGAATGATAGAATGAATTCCCAAATTTCCAGGAGCTCTCAAGCTTTGATGCTCAGGCAAGGGTTGGATGAATACATTAAGTTGTGCAGATGTCGACACTAGTGTTGTTGATGAGGCTAGTGCTGACTCTACCTCTTGAGTGTTGATAATGATGACCTTCCGGTCAATCAGATCTTAAATGGCATTTCAGATCATGAAATAGTTATCCATAGAATGTTTTGCGACTTTATGGTAACTACAGTATAAGTTCGCCTTATACCATGGTGGAAGAGGATTTGACGGTGGGTAAACTTCCTGAAGCTTCAGTAACGACACGACCATAAGGAGGACAGCACTCAGAGGCTCGACTAGTTAAGTATAGTCTTGCTTAGCGCGTCAAAGCCATCTCTGCCCTAGGTGTTGTCCTTGCCTTTCTGGTGCGACGGGATACACTGGCTCAGCAGTGGTGGTGATGTGTAGGGTGTCCTAGGTGTTGGAGCATAAACTACTTGATTCTTGAGCTAGCAGGCTCACCACATTGACTAGCATAGTTGGGGACCCAATGTACGCCACAACGTTCTTGGGGGAATCCCTCCTCTTCAAGTAAATGGCGTTGGAGCCATTGCTAGTGTTGTTGTTGCTACTAGTGCCGATGTTATGGTTAGGAGTGGTGGTCTACTTTGCAAATGCGATGCGGGTGGGGAAGCTGCCACTTCATAGCAAACTCTCCACGGCCAGCTTGAATCAAGGATGTAAAAGTAATGATAGGTTGAATGCGAAGTAGAGCCTGGGTAGCTGGCTATGCTCCATGGATGATCATCTCTATAGATTCCTTGTCAGAGGGCCTATCGCGAACTTGCAAAGCTAAGGCACGCCAACACCCTACATACTCCTCCAATGGCTTGAGTGACTTCTACTTGGTGGAGGCTAGGTCCTTGCGCTTTGGGACCATGTCCAAGTTGAAGGAGTATTGCTCCAGGAAAGCTTGGCTAATGTGATTCCAAGTATTTATTGCAGCCATGTCAAGAGATGCGAACCATTTCAAGGCAGGATGGGTAAGACTTGTTTGGAACAAGCAGATAAGCAACCTCACATCAACTTGAAGCTAAGTGAGGTCTTCGCAATACGCCCTCAGGTGAGAGATGGGGTAGCCTTTGTCGTTATACTTTCGAAATCCAAGATGTGGAAGTTCGGTAGGAGAGTAGCCTCTAGGAAGTAATAAATGTTTCATAAGTGGTAAGGCTAGTGGTCCCCACCCTACACTACTTGTAGTGCTCTCTCTAGATCGCTCATTCTGGTGAGAAAAGCATCTAGGATCATTGCTATTGAAGATGGTGTAGCTGGGGTGGATCTAATGTATGGCATATGGGTCTCACCAAGGTGCTCCTCCAGATCCACCATCACGCCACCTGGTTTCATGGCGTGATGGCTAGTGTACCCGTGCATAGATGTGCAGTGTTGTGGCATGAATGTTGAAGCCTGTGATTGATGCAAGGGGGATGGATTGGTGGTGTAGACACCCCACTTTAGAAGCCAGTTATGGGTAGATTTCTCCAAAGAAGCGCATTGGCGGCAACAAGGCATTTCCCACACCAAAGCCCATTCCACACTCCAAAACCAACCCTAGATCTCGAAATCAAGCCCAACACCATCAACCTACCTTTCAACACTAAGCTCAAGCCCATTTGATGGCCAAGTAATTAAGGAACAGACTCAGTATCTAGCCAAAAGCCCTAATCTGACCTAGTCATCTAACTACCATGGCTTGACTACGTGGATGACTCACTCTAGTGTGGGGTGTGGTTCCCTTGAGTAAGAGAATTAATCTGCTAAGGTTGTATGGTCTTTCCATCCAGTGCACCATCGATTCCTATCTCCCCTTTGGCTGGTATTGATCTGAGGGTGTTCCTTGGTATCTCTGGACCATCATACCCCTCTTCTTGATTCCAATCCCAATCAAATTTCTACCATTTAATCTAAACCACCTATCATAATCAACCTTTTGAATCAAACGAACCACCTCCATTTCTTCCCTCTATAAAACCACTCCCTCATGTCTTCTCTTGGGGGCGGCTCTTGGCTTCTCTTGGCTCCTCTTGGCCTCTCCTAGTTCCACTGGCCTTAAGCATCCCACCTCCAGCCCATCTTCGGCCATCAATCTCTCTTTTCCAACCACTCCCCAACTCCTTTTAGCCATCTAGTGCCAACATAGTCATTCCTCCGCCTTGTCCTAACCAGTGTGCCTCCTACATCTCAGAGCATCCCTAGCAACGTTCCTAGTCACCCTCACACACTCACCTAGCCGTCCAAGCCCCTTAGCCACCTTCCGGCCAACTAAATTGCCATCTCCGACCATCCAACAAAAACCTAGGCACCCACGAACACCATGCGATCCCAACAATCACACCATAGCTACTACACATCCTCCTCAGGCTAGCCTTGACACCTCCAACCCTGAGACGCAACATAGCCCCATCCTCAGGTGAGCAATGTCCTCGCCAGTCGGCCGAAACACCCGAACACCCATGAAACTCCATCCAGACACATAGAGCAACTCACCATCACTTCTATTCATTCAATACCTCAGTTCATCTAGTCGAACACCACGCGACCTCTATTAGGCCTCCCTAAGCCTTAGCAACCCCAACTGTCATGCCTTGAAATGGAACCGTCGTCTTTGCAAGGGAAGACAAGCTCCCATAGGTAAGCTTGCTGTCTTGTGGTCTATTTTCATTAGCTCTCCATCTTTCCATTACATTTCTAGCATGAATCTTCTCTGGTTGAGCATGCATACATTACATCCATCCATGCATCCATAGTCATTGGCCATGGGTCCAAATGGCGGGTCCAGGCCTGATAGCCAATGTACTAGCCGATGACCGCTCCAACGCATCATCACCTTCCCCTCTCTTCCCTAAACCTTCCTAGATGTCTACTTGAAGCTCCCTATAGCCTGGATGGCCGGACAAGCTTGTGGACGTCGGCTAGGTGAGGTTGATAGAGGGTCAACACAACACGCATCCATGTTCATTTTGCATCCTTGCATTCCTACTTGCTCCCTTTGCTCTTTGAAAACATAGGAGAGCCTCATCAAGGCCTTTGGATCGAGTTCACATGGAAGCTCACCTGTGGAACCCAATTCCTTGTGAGGTGGGTGGGGAGAAGTAGCGACACATCCACATCCATATCTAAACATCTAGACATCTAGGTACGACCACTAAACCCCCCTACCATACTCCCCATGCATCATACATCCACTATGCATCAATGCATTCACATCTGGAGCAATGAAAAGTTTGTCGGTTTGTTCTACACCTGGCAAGCACGTGCCAAATGCATAGAAGACATGCTCGGGCCAGTAACATGGTTTGTCCAGTATAGAGTAGATAGTAGACTGAGCTCCATCCCTCATGTGTTTCCCTCATCGGTATTTGTGCATTTTTCCTCCTATTTTACTGTAAATTTCATGTCGTTACTTGCATTGCATTGTTTTACGTATATTCCGATGACTTGATTTGTCTTCCCACTTGCATTCATGTAGGTTTCCTTCAGTTTCTTTGTTCGCATTACATGATTTCCATGGTGTTTTCAGACTTCAGCATTCATCCATAGGGTAATGATGCTTACTACTCGGTTTTCTTTTGACCAACAAATTGGTGCCCTTGTCTAGAACTCGTGTAGCATTGCTGAGCATTAGTTTGCATGAGTTTTTGCCCCATTCATCACATCTACATTAGCATGGCATGTGGCATTCATCCATTTAGACTTAGCAAGCATGCATGATCATTTGGCGACACAAGTGAGCGATTAGCCTAGAAAGAACGACTTGTTGGCCGTATGGGGGTACCTAACACCTTCTCCTTGTGTAATAGGAGTCCATACCCTTTCCTTGGCCCATGATGACCATTTGTGTCTTGTCCATTAGGCACACAACATACACATTCATTCATCCATTTGCATTATTTTCCTTGCATTTTTATGCATTCGGTTTGCCTCGTCTTTCTGGTTTAGAAAATTAGGTGGCGACTCCTTTTTCCATATTCATTTCTATAGACACCCCGATTTTGCAGTCACTCGACGGCAGGCTCCTCTAGAAGATGCTCTGGTTGCAACCACCACTCCTAAACCCTAACTCCATAGAACTATAGGCCCACTTAGGCCCAAACAGACCCAATTAGGCCCACACAAGCCCATCAAGCCCACACAAGACCATTAGGCCCACAAAAACCCATTCTAAATTAATCCAAGCAAAAACCACTAATTAAAACCAAAATTAAACAAAAGCCAATTAAATCAACTTAAAAACATTTGAAACCCTAATTAATTAAGTAAAACCCTAATTAAAATCAAAATCAAGTAAAATCCACTT
>JAMKQA010003339.1:0-28311 GCA_024699735.1 Posidonia australis
CTAGGAAAGGAAATTTACCTAGATTTCATGCAATCCTAGCATTTTCTACCAATTCCATGCTCTCTATTGCAAGGAGTGGAGATGCGTACCTAAGAAATGCTTCCGACGATCCTTGGCCGACTCCAGCGAACTCTGGCACAACCACGGCCACGAGGCACTCCACGCGAGCTCCGCACACCACCACGAGAAACCATAGCCCTCCGCTTCACTCCCTCGACCTCTTCCTCTCTCTCTGTCGGCGCACGCATGAAGGGGATACAGGGGAAACAGAGGAGGTGAGGGGGAAAGGAAAGAAGGTGAAGGAGGAGGAGTAGCGCCGCCGAAGAGGAGAGGGATGGAAGAAGAAGGAAGGAGAAGATGGCAATGGGTGGCGAGGAGAGGTGCAGTGCGGTGCGACTTATAAAGCCTACGCCTGCAGTAGCTGAAAACGTGCCCACCTGCGCGTCTTAGCCACCGGCACACCACGCAACAGCCAACCACCAGCCACCACCAACGAGGCCAACTGCGAGCCTCAACCACCAGCCCACACACATGGGCCCCCACGGGGACCCCACACCAGGCCCTGCATGGACCCCACACCGGGCCCCACAAGCACAGTGCCACAATGCACAGTGCCAAACCACACATAGGGACACGTAAATAGAAACCAGTCCACGAGGCCCAAGCCCAAAAGCACAAAACCACACAACTGGCCTCGGAATAGTAACACCCGTCCAGGAAATAAAATTCACAAAATGTAAATAATTACAAAATGAATTTTACAGGTGTTACAAATTACTAAAGGCAACAAGAATTGAATTGTATTTTCCTTTTTAAAACTTTGTTAAATCAAATCATTTGAGGTAGTTGTTTGGGCAACTTATGACATGCTTAATTTTTTAGTTAAAGTCCTAATTTTGTTGCTTACAGTGGAATAGAATGTATTAACTGACATTTGATTCAGTAAATATGACATGAATTAAAATTAGTATTACAATATAATATCTTTATTTTTCAGTAAATACTAAAATTGATATACATACTACTCATATAGTAACTAATAATTTTCTCAATCCTTGGATTTGTATCGTGCAGTTTTTAAATACTGTATTTATTTAATATCTTCTAAATTGGATTGAGCATCAAATTAGGTAGTTATTTGTTTCCAAAATATCTAACATTTTTTCCTTAATTACGTGGGACAATAACCATTTGTATCCTAAATTGAAGGAATGTGATACAAATTCTATTATGGATAATAACAAATTTCATTTTTCTTTAAATTGAAAAATTCAAATTAAATTTATGTAATATTTAATGTAATTGTCCTTCCTATTATATAGGATTTTTAAAATCACACAATCTATTAAATGGTTATTGTAACGACCCCCAAGTCACTACCACTAAATCTAGCTACAAATTTTATTTAATTATTTTTATCTTTATTATTAACCAACAATTACACTAATAATGTAGCTAAGGTTAAGTACTCTCAACAGTAAAATAAATTCACTAAACAACAAAAATAAAACTAAACTAACACTCACCTAGATCCCTGATGTGTAGTAACATGACTCCTCCTATATACACTAGCAACCAACCGCTACCATCCTATACTTACCAAAACACACAAAAATAAAGTACATGTGAGTGATCACTCAACAGTCATCCAACACATACTCCACCTACAACTCGACAACCTATGCCGAGGGAGACTAAACACAAACGTCCCACTTAGATGCCACCAAACCAAAGGCAATTTACTGACGCCCAACACACAAGCATTGGCATTCCTCCTAGACGCCGCAATACCAAACCAGGCAATCCACCACCACCTCGTAGGCCACAAAACCACAAAACCATGCCTTTAAAACTATCCTTTTCCTTTTCTTTTCAAAACCATGTGCATGCTCTCTTTTTAAAACCTTTTATGCATGCTTGAGAAGGCCACTCTTACCAAATCAAGCCCAAAAGCCACACCAAAGTACAACTACAAAGACTCTACTTTGCACATGATGGTCCCCTCTAGACCCAAGCACAATACCAAGCCACGGAGTCTCTACTCCCAAATCACAGAGCCATCGCTCCCAAAATAGGGAGCCATTGCTCCCAAAACACTACGCCTCAACAAACGTGAAAACCACAGCCTCCTTTAAGCCCAAAGTTTGATTCCCTAAACCAAGACTCTGCACAAACCATAAGCACAAACAGTGTGTTGAACTGTCTGGTGCCAAGTAGACAACACTGGCCACACACAATCCACCAAAGCGCAACCAATGGTGTCTGCACTGCTATAGTGAAGCCACCCTATGCAAGAGCGATTACCGTTCTACGATTCTCCCTTCTGGAGAACCCTCAACAAAGCCAACCACTCCTAAGAAGGCGGTCGTAGTCTCTCAGGACACAACCAGCTACAGGGCACGTGTTCTAGCTACACTGGCCATCACAAGGTACGCCTCCTTTCGGTGCCCTCAACACAGTACTCCGAGCTACTTGGGGCTCCTCACTCCTAAGCTTCACCAACACCCATAAGTCTAGATACCTAGACTATACGGTGTATCATGGAGCTACCTAGAGGTTTCATACCCCTTGGGTTTGCTATCACGATACACTACGGCTAGACTATACCTTGGGCCTCGACACCCTAAACAACGGAATGTCATACCTCCATGCCCAGCCAACCTCTCATCCCATGGACCTCAACCTTGGTCTTAGAACGCCAATCTAGGAGTATATACCTCAAGAATCTGACGAATACACCTTTTCCAACCTCAACTTAAGCGACGTGCTCAACCAACTAGGAATGTAGCCTACATCCCTTGTTCCAGACAACACGACCCTTCAATATAGTGGTCCACTACAACAAGCAGAAAACACGTGAAAACTCTTTCTAAAATTATTTGCAAACTGATGCATTTCTCTTACTAAAACCTTTTGGAAAACTATTTCAAAAACCATTAAATATCTTTCAAAAGCTCAAGAAACATTGTACCCAGCAACGGCACAAAAACCAAAGGTTGAGAAACCACAAACAGAACTCAACCTCAACAGCTCCCCTATTAGGCTCAAGCAAAAACACCTTAGGAATGTCTGGGTTCACGAGCACCATGCTCAATCCACGACCACCACACAAGAAAACACCAATAAAAGCGTCCTTTGAGTGTTAAACCCACCTAGAAGACACCACAACAAAGCAAACACAACTAGAACTCTATGCTCTAACGTCCAAATGTAAGACACTCACTAGCTGTGCGTGTCCCTCGCGAGCACAGCCAAATCAGCTCAAACATCTGGAACAGTGCCACTGAATACTTCATTCAATGTACCATACACAAAACCACACAAGCCCTACACCTGGGGATGTCATTATAATCCTTAAAGTCTAGTCTAAGCCATCTAAGGAAGGGCCTATTATCTCTAAATCATTTCATCTTTTACTCTACCCATATCTCAGATGATCTCTTGCTAATTCATTTTAGGCAAACCCTAAAATCATTCAAACGATTATCCTGACCATTTATGCCATTATAGTTATCTCCCCACGATATACATATATATATATATATATATTAATCAAAACATAAAACATCTTATTACAGGATCAGGCCCTGGATTGACAGATCGAAATGGAATGGTCGACCGAATCTGTGCTCAGAGCACCAGATCGGTAGACTAAAAACCCACATGGTCCATCGAAAAGTCCTGATTTGATAGACCAAAAACGACCAATCAGCCAAACTAGGAATTCTGTTAACACCCAAGACTTCCAGAACTACAGACCGAACGGATTCAGTCGACCAAACTAGGGATCAAGGGGACAATCTACAGCAAAAACGGCATACCAAAATAATTCGGCATGCTGAACTAGGCAACAGTAGGGCTCCCTGAACTGGGACCTAAAACGCAATCCTGCAAATCACCCATCCAAACCACACATATAATATATCAAAATGAAGATCTCGATGAGATCTTCCTTAAACGGATGAGTAACACAAAGATCCATCAAGTGGATCTTGAGAAATCAACAGAAAACACATAAAAAGTACTATTCACCCCCACACCATAAATATTATCATAAATGTCCTACAAATGTACAATAAATTTCTAAAAATTTACTACAATTACGAGCACATTATTATACACTTAGGAATCAAATTAGAAACAAAAAGGAAGCTTACGGGGTGTGTACCTCCTTCGAAGGTGTGACGGCGATGAGCGGCACACCTCCTCCTTCTCTGGCCACAAGCTGCTCCAGTCCTCCTCCTCCTCGTGATGTCGGTGCGGCAGTGGCGATGGCATCCCCCCTCCTTTGGCCATCTCTCTCTCTCTCTAAGCCCTCTCTCATCTCTCTCTCTTATTGTCCCTCTCTCTCCCTCACTCGTGCAAGAGAAGATGAAGGAGGAGAAGAAGAAGAAGACGAGGAAAGGGTGGAAGGAGTGGGGCTCAAGAGAGAAAAAAGAAAGAAGGAAAGGAAAGAAGAAAAGAAAGAGAGAAAGGAAGGGAGCCATAGCACGATACTCAACCATGCGACCTTTCATGTCTACATGGCTTGCACCAGTAGAGACCAGCCACGTAATCATGCTAACCAAACTCCGCAACCTAAAACAAACTCACAAAACTCCTATAATGGCTAGTATAACACCTGAACTATACAACACCAACAAGCCAGAAACCCATAATCTAGGCATAAGACACTATTGAGAACGTATCCAACATTAGGCATTGAACCCTTCAACACCCAATACACCCAAATCCCACCTAAGTATCTAGCCCAAATCACCACTTCCAAATCTAGGTCGTTACAGTTATTGGTTAATAATTAAAGATTTGTTGCACATATTAAGGAAGCACTTAAATGTCATTATCTACCATATGATGTTCTTTTACATGAATACTTTTATAAAATCAATTATGGTAATTTCAATTGTAATATTTTGTAATTGAATTTGAATTTGAAAGGTTTCCTTGTTTCAAGGAATCAATTGTAAGATATAATAGTGCATATATGTTGGAATTCAGTACATTCGTTCTCTCTCCATCATTTATAATGCAATATCAATCATAATTGCAGATCTTTAGTAAGTGTCATAATTTTTATTTTCAAGCTCATTGTATGAAAAGAAGGTGGATCACGCCCATCAATTCAAATAATGTTTATTTTAGTAACCACTGAAAATAATAAAGAATAATGTTTATTTAGTTTAGCAAACTGTCTCATGTTTTCTACTAAAAATAATATTTACTTCAGTAAATACTGATATTTTGTAGTTGTTGATCTTTAATAGATGTCACAATTTTTCTTTTCAAGTTTTTTGTCTAAAAAAAAGGTGGATCACATTCATCATTTAAAATAATGTTTATTTTAGCAATTACTGAAAACGACAAAGAATAATATTTATTTAGTTCAACAAAATGTCTCATGATTTTTTACTAAAAATAATATTTATTTCAGTAACTACTGATGTTTTGTAGATATTGATCTTTAATAGGCGTCACCATGTTCCTTTTCCTTTTTGAGCTCCTTATTTGAGAAGAAGATGAATCACTTTCATCCTTTGAAGCCATTACAATGTTGTTTTCCTAAAACAAAAAAATAGATAATGAAATATATGTATTACTAATTTTTTAATTTCATCTAACAAAACATAAAAAGAAATATCAATATGTTATGGAAATTTGATGCATGGAATACTTTTGAAAACATAAAATCAGAAAGATATTGAATTTGAATGAATGATATTTTTTGTAAACGTAAAATTAGTAAGTGGCTGAAAATCTGATGTATAGAATATTTTTGAAAACATGAACAAATTCATTTTCCACTGCAATTAATTGCTAAGTAAAAGAAAAACAATCTTATCCACTGAGAAAGTACACCTGAGTTGTTGTAAAGAACTCACTCCATCGTTCGTTCACTTCTCCAATGATTCTTCCACCACACCTATGCTCCAATGCTTCACCTTTGTCTCCCATGGATGTCATCGACATCACCCTTATCCTCACACCACGTCCCACGTCTTCCCTCGACACCCTTTTCCTCCCTCCATCTTTGCCTCAGATCTCATTCTCCCCTTCACTCTCCTTTCTACTTCTGCCATCCCAACCCCTACCTCCCACATCCCTCTTTCTCCACCATTGATTTCAACAACATCGTTACTGGTGGTGCCGGTTTCTAGGAGAAACTAGGGAGGCTACTTGCCCTCCACTCGGAGACCATGCAGGCCAACATCGCATCCCACCCTTAACTCCTTGACATCGTCAAGATATGATGGACTTGGGGTGGACCCTTATCGACCGATTGGATAGGAATGAAAGTTGGAAAACCAAACAAGAGAGTCCATTACAAGAAGATATTCGTCATCGTACCACTGCGATTTTCTTGTAGCACCGTGCCACCTTCAATCTTCTCTTGTGGAAATAGGGAGAGTGGTGTGAAGAAGGAGGTGTAGATTTGGAAAAATAGTAATTAAAATTTGAAAACTCATTAATAGCTATTAATTAGGAACAAAATGGGAGGAGAGGTTACGTAATTGTAGGCCATTACCTGAATAACGGTTTAGGGAGATTTTGTCTCTTTTATTTTATTATTTTTTTGTAACTATCATTTTCAAAATGTTTGATTTAGATTGTTAAATTGTATTATAATTGGATGGTCTAGATTAGGGTCCTACTTATGTTAATTAAGGCAGGGCCCTATTAGATCTCTCTCTCTCTCTCTCTCTCACACATATATATATATATATTATATTATATATATATATGTGTGTGTGTGTGTGTGTAATGAATATATATTAAATGAATATATATATGTGTAATGAATATATATTACTATATATATATATATATGTAGACACCCCGATTTTGAGGTGGCTCATAGGTAGACTTTCCATGTTGCTTTGGATGCAGGAAGCTCAACCACCTTTGAATCCAACTTGACATCTTAACCAGCTAAACCGACCACGAACCTATCGCAAGCCCACAACCCAATTAGTAATTCAGGCTGTTAGGGGAGAGCACCAAGTTATAGCACTAATGTTGAGCACCTAGCTGAAGCACCAAGCAGGAGCACAAAAGTGGAGCACCAAGGTGACGCACCTATCTAGCGCACCAAGCTGGTGCACAGCCACTTTTCAAGCTACTGGCTGCTGGCTTTCCACCTCCAATGTTTGTAACCCTCACCAGCGGATATTCCATGGGAATCTACGCCAGGCTCTTCGTTTACGAGGCTATCTGCATTCCATGGGAGTTACCCTTGTAGAATTCTATATAAGGACCCCCATTAGCAGCCATTTAGACACCTTGATCAAGCTATCCACTTACTCCAGCAACACTCTCTCATTTTCCTGAGAATATTCTTACATTCCAAAGCATCCCCAGCCCCTCCAAAGCAACAAGGAAGTGTTATCTTAAGCTTTCTAAGAAGGACATCTTAGGCAAGGTAGGTTTATCACCCTTCTCTTTATTTTAAGTCCTAGCTCTTACACCATATAAAGCATGCCATGAATTTGATATGTTGTTTTCATGATTGTTTTATGATGAGATGATTGCTCCATGTATAAGATGCTCAGCATGTTAAAATCTACATCATGTAATTTTTGTAAGTTGCTTTTCATCTCTGTTTCTTTTACATAAGGAATCATGATTCTTGCACATACATGCTAGGAAGTAAGTAGCAAATATACTCTTTATGTGTTCACCATTTGCATATGATTGTTAAGTTCATTAACTCATTGTATATTCTTTAGAATCCTATGCAAGTATTTCAGCCTTTAACCCATGATTTTGCATGATTTAAAAAGAGATGATAAAAGATTTTCATTGCTTGCATTTCATCATGTTTCTGCTGTTTATCATCTGCATAACTGATCTGGTTAAGAAAAATTACAATTGATCTCTAAAATCTGGACCAGATTCTATAATTAGACCGTAGTCTGATTCAGATTTTCTAGGGAGCACCATTTTAGCGCACCAAGGTGGCACACCTTACCAGAGCACCAGTTTGGTTAGAGAGCAAATCACCCTGTTTGCATCATAATCTGCATGGTTTCCCGGATGTTGCTGACTCTGATTTCCATTGTGTTGATTCTCTAATATTACATGTCTTTGCATGCATGATTTCAACCTAGGATGACACTATTTTTAAGACTTTTGCCTTTTGCATATTCAGCCTGTCACTGAAATCTGGTAGGTTGATTGCCCCATGGACTCCTATATGGAGGTTCTTATGCATCAGCCCATGATCCAGATAGCATGGCTGAATCTTGTTATGTTTTACATAGCATAAGAATGGTGTGGTCTTTGTGTGAGGCATACAGCCCTTGAGCACAAGACCCATGTTGTCTTTTCATGCTTATATTTTAATAGATATTTATGATGCATTTTTTGATAAGTTTACAAGATTACAAGGATTTTACATTGCATGGCACTCTAGTTTACATGATATTACATGACATTGCACTGCATGGCATTCTGGTTTTTCTTTGGCACATTTTCCTGGCCTTAGTAGAGCATATAGGTGGCACACCAGACTGGAGCACCAGTCTGGTGCACCACACAGGCACCACCAGCCTGCTTTCTATTACACATAATAGCCTTTCGCATGGCTAGCATGTTTTCCCATTTGGATTTGCTTTTGATTTTCTCTGTTTGTCTTCCTTGATATATCAGGAAGACCCTATTCAGTTTTCAACCCTTTTCATGCATGATAGATCAAGTTTGCATATAGTTAAGTAAGGATGAAAATCACTCGAAGTTCTTAGATCTTTGATCTTATTTGTGCAATATCCTTGCACCTATGCTTGACCCACTGTACGAGTGACCCTTCTGAGCATTAGGACACATCCTACTTTCCATACACCAATGTTTAGCATAAGGCACCACTCACATATAGCTTGCCATTGCATATCGCCCTCGGGCGTACAAAAAAGGCTGAGAAGCCGACATTTCATATAAGTAAATGAGAAACTCATAGAAAGATCGATTTTTCGGGCGCACGAGGGTGCCTAATACCTTCCTCGTGTGTAACAGGGATCCTTGCCTAATTTTCTGGTTTATGACCTTCTTTTCCATTGGCTTATTTGCATGATTTGAATGTTTTTAAATAGTTTTCCTCGTCTCCCATTTTTATTAGACTAGGTGACGACTCCTGCACTTTTATCATCTTTTATCGTTTTTGCCGTGACTTTGCTGATCCTCGCGCATTTAGCCTTTCGTACCAAGCCCGAGGCTGTCGCCGGCATAGTTACAATATATATATATATATGCCTTCTTGTATAATCAGGTGTAATGAATATCTGCACTATTTTTTCCATATTAAATGAAATAACATTCTAGGCATATTTATTTCTTTATTATGATTAATGATGCATTTGATACAATGTGAATGAAGCATTCTTCTCATTACGGAATTGTAGGATATAGAATTCACTTAACAATTCTTAAGAGATCCCTAACACATATATATGAACAAAAACCCACATAAAACAAACAATATTACTCTTCCAACATTTCAAGAAGTGGAAAGAACTATAATAACATAGGTAGTAAGAAAGGAATAGTAACAAACTCATCCTATGATGAGTTACACTCATGAAATTTGGAGGTGGAAGTTAGTGTGGTTATGGACGGAGATGATTGGAAGATGAATTTTAAGTTCCAATGATGGTGAAGAGAAGAAGAAAGCTAAACTTTCTAATTCATGTAATTGAAAATTTTTTCTTCAACCGAGTGTTGCTTTGGCAGTGGAGTTGTGTCGATGGTGATCGGTGACGATGAGAAGGATTTAATGGTGGTAATGGTGGCGTGAAGTTGATGAGGTTGAGTGTGGTGATGTCATGATGTGGATGAAGAATAAGGAGGAAATAAGAAATCATAATAAGAAAATATGTAATATAGAGGAAAGTTAGGAATGACTTTTGAAGATAGAAGAAGAAGTTACTTTTGATTGTAGATATTCTATTTGTTTCCCTCCATCAAGTTTGACTTTGAAATGATATATGAGTGTCACTCTCTCACACATGTTTAGCTCTCTCTTTTTAAGTATGTTGCAAAAAATTACCTAAGCATCTAAAATGGACATGTAAAATTAAAAAGAGAAAAGGTGGAATAAAATCATAGATAGAGAGAGAAAATGGTGGTTCATATTTGAATTTCAAAAAAGAGGAAAAAAATAATGAGACACCTAAGTGTAACTAAATTTAACAAGTATTTTTAGAAAATAGAAAACTAAAAGAAAATGTGATTCGAGAAAAGTGGGTATTCCTCTCTTCTCCTTTCACCATTCAAAACATGTCATTGCTTAGTATAGTAGTAAGATAGTAAGATTGTAACATCTCAAAATTTAGTCCTATATTACTTAAAAAAAGAAGACGATGAGACTAAATAAAAGCTAGTACGAACTACTATATCAACTTTAACTTAAATATTTTAGACTTAATTGTTGAATCTAAGTTGTTATGGACCAATTGAATATGGGTCATTCAAACAATCCATGAGAAATAAAAGTAAAAGACAATGGCCTTGACATAAAGAGACCATGAGAGAAGCTCGTATTCAATTCCATCATAATAGTAATGAATCTCTCCCAATTAAGAATGTAGACAATACGCGTATGCCCAACGACACTAATTCTCTTGATCTTCGTGTGGCATGTTCTTGTGTTGGAATGTTGATATCCATCGGTAGCCTTGAGATGGTCATAGAATTACCATTTGCTCGACAGACGAAATGAACCACTAAAGATGTAGGCAAGTGTTTATCACGACAAAAGTCAATGAAGGCCGAATATATATCTCGAGAAAGTAAGAATTTTAGACATGAACATTGAAAATACGAAATAGTTGCAAATGGAGCTTTTATGTCAAGGTAGATGTGCTATGTTGCTATAGTAACCATAGAAGCCCCATGGTACAAAAGGTGCTTATACATAATCATCATCTGCTACAAGTATGGCAGATACTCGTATAAAAATCATCAAATCAACACATTATGTTCATCGAACAAGAATCTATCATGCCACAAGTATGGTGGATAATCGTATACAAAGCTTCAAATCAACACACAATGTTCATCACTCTGAGAAGGTGATCACCTCCCTTCTCCATCTGCACCTCCTAGCATTGCTGAAGTAGAAGATGAAGGTGAAGGTGCGGTTGCTTGGTGTGAAGTCGAAGTTTGGCTTCCTGCGGCTTCTGATGCTGATATGCCTGAATCATTGGTTGCAATGGTGCTGCTTATGTCTCCATACTGCCAGTCTGTCAGGTAAGTAGGCTTTGAAGTAACCTTGCTCACCTCAATGTCTCCAGCGAGCATGCTTACCACCCGCGACATGGGTGGACGCAGCGAAGGTGATGTCTGTGTGCAGAGTAGAGCTACACCAATTACACGAATGGCTTCTAGTTTGTCGTATGACGATAGCATCGTGTCCATCATATCCAGATCATTATTATTCTCATGCAGATGCCAAGCCTAAGAAACCAGAGTGAGCATCACAAAAAGAGGGAGAAAAAAAATTCTTTAGTAGTAATGTTTCATGATTGCATCGTCTAGTGGGTCCAAATCTAACACCATACTTGTTATAATTGACTAACCAAAAAAATAATAATAAGAAGAATTTGAACGATTCTTGGATCATGTTTCACTGTTTAAAGCTTGCAGGCCAAACTTTGAGGCATGGTTCAAGTATCAATGTATTATATGATACATCATACGTTAGGAATTTTTAGACACATCCATTTCCTAGAAGAATACACATCCTTCTTCTTGCTAAACTATGATGAGACATAAATTCGTACCGAGAAGAGAATAGATAAAAAACAAACAACCTACCCATTCAAGAAGATACATTTTTGCTGGACCCAAGCTCAAATCCGTGTTTGGTCTTCCTGTAAGAGTCTCTAAAGCAACGACACCAAATCCAAACACATCAGCCTTCTCTGTTAGATGCCCTCTCAAGGCATACTCAGGAGCAAGATAGCCACTGTAACAAGTATGGTTAGTTCAATTATTTGGTGAGAGTCCAATATGAATCATTAAGAAATCCAACAAGGATAAAATTCAACATGTATGACCGTGTTGGAAGATGCTAAGGAAATCTTACATTGTTCCCGCAATCCTAGTGCTAATGTGTGTCTTCTTATCATCGTAGAGCTTGGCAAGACCAAAATCTGAAATTTTTGGGTTGAGATCGCTGTCCAAGAGGATGTTACTGGCCTTCACATCTCTATGTACAATCCTTACACTAGACTCCTCATGAAGATACGCCAACGCTCTAGCTGTACCCATACATATTGCGAAACGGGAGGGCCAATCAAGTATCAAGTTAGCCTGACCTGTGACATCACATGCTACAGAATTTCAATAACAGTCCCGTCCTCTAGTTCGTTGACAATTAGTGGATACATTCACATATCTTTCATCATATGGACTTGCATGCTTACCAAAAAGTGCCTGATCAAGGCTCCTGTTTTCTAAGTACTCATATATGAGAAGGCGCTTATCCCCCTCAAAGCAGCAACCATACAATGTCACGAGGTTTCTATGCTGAACTGCAGATATAGTCTCAATTTCTGCTACAAACTGTCGCTTTCCCTGGTGTGATGTTACAGCAAGTTGCTTGACAGCCACTAGTCGTCCATCAGAAAGTTTACCCTAAAATTTTTACAAAGCAGAGAAATTACAAGTGACCATCATGCAAACATACGTAGTGATTATTTCTTATCACACTATCAAGAAGAGCTAAGAAATTATTGATCCATTGGTCTGAAAGGCAGTCCCAGATACCTCTGCATTTTCAGGATTAGCTTGTATCAGGGGAAGAAGCTAGAGCTTAAATATTCATGACAAACATGATACGTGAAGGTAACTAGTGTCACTACTCACTAGACTTTCAGTTCATTACGTTAACAGATGCAATGCCTCCTATTTTTGCCATACAACAATAACAATGATACCTTGAACACGGTCCCGAAACCTCCTTCTCCTAGTTTGTTGTCTAGACTGAAGTCACTTGTGGCGGTTCTCAGCTCTGCATAGCTGAATATATCTGATTTGACTGCCAAGCCAAGCAACTCTGTGGAATTATGCAAGAAAAATAAATCTCTATGGTTACAATTGTCATTGATACAATGTGTAAATCTTTTCATTTCTAGGCATCTAAAATTTGGCATATAACATGTGTACCTTCGCCATCATTCATGTTGGGCTTTGTCCTCTTTTTTCTCCATATCAAAACCCCAAGCAGCAATGAAACACATACAGCTGTAATGCCAATCACAAGCCCAATAATAAGAGCCTTGTTGTTCTTCTTTGTTGATGGTAACTGATTGCTAACAGTAGGTATGAAGTCTGAGAAACAGAGTTTTTCCAGTCACTAGATATATTTTTTTATTACTATAGTAAGAAAGAAATTGAGATAACTACTATACAGGGGTATACTTGGAGTTACGCTTATGGCAGAAATTAATGGCCCATAGGTTCCTTGAGTAGGTATACAACAGGTACCCTTCCCAGCCCAGAAGAAATGGATTTCAAGAAAATTTTCAGTTACATTCGCAAAATAATTTCTTGCAATCGCTCTGAATGAGGTACCACTGGCTTCCTTTCTTATGTCAAAGTCTTTAACAACAAGATTTCCCTGAAAAATAGGAATTATATAGTGTTCAGAATTCTTTGGACGTACTCGTGTTATTAAGATTTGCAAAAGTAGCCTGTAATAGAAACAGATTTACTTGGCAACTTATTGAAGAGATAAGAAAGTCATATCAATCAATATGTATACCTGAATATAAATGTCAAAAATGCGCTTCCCAACACTCTTCCAGCTTTGAAGATTAGGAAAAGCTGTCTCAGCAAATTGTAATTCCACAGTGTAATTTCCATTTTCAAGCCCAATGCCATAATATCTCACTGACGACGGGGATATCCTTGCTGACTGAAACAATTCTGAGTCAAGAGTATTCGTAAATTGGGATGAAATGGACTGTACATATGTGTGATTTGGTGAATCTGCAAATCTTCCAACATTACTAGTTGCCCACTTTGTGGTCGCACTCAAATAATATGATGCAGCGGTGATATTTTCATTTTCAGGCTCGTAGATTGTTCCATCAGAAGATGTTATTCTCCTAGAACCACCACAGTTTATTGCAAAAGATGACCCTGTAAGCCAATGAAATAAGAGTCACCAAACTTTAAAAGTTGATGAAGTTACATTGGCAAATGTTGTATGCTGATCTGCATTACAATATTTCAAAGTGAAAAGAATAAAAATATTAGATGAATTACATATAGGTGAACCACGATTGCAAGGAATATCTCTCTGTAGGCAATCCAACCCTGACGAAAGAATACTGACCAAACAAGAAAATAACCACCCTCAGAAAGAGAATGAAAATTATGTCATGTCAAAAGAGCAAAAGGCATCTATATGGCACCTGTTATTGGAACCATCTAAGACAAAATTGTTAGCCACCAAATTCCTGTTAAAAAAGTAACATAAAACTTAAATTAAAGTTAGAGAAGCATTGCTTGACTAATCAAACATAGGCATACAAAGCTGTTTTGCTATGAACATATTCAAAGAAAATAAAGTTGATATTACAGAATTGTTAGTGGGTGATCTTTGTAGTAATCATCAACCCAAGTTTTTTATTGTCTTATCAAATCCATTCCGCAGGGGAAGATAATAATTGTGTAGAGAGGTGCATGCTCCAAGGAGTTTCAGAGCAGTTGGTTTGACAAGACAGATATATAGATTGCTGGTTATTAGATCTTCTTTCATGTCTATATCTATAACCTATAATATGCTGTTTTTAAGATTATATTGATATTTTATTGAATTAGTGAATTAACGTCCTTGCTCCAGGTTCCTTTTCTTTTCCCTCTCTCCTTCCTGGTCTCTGTCACAAACAGTTTAGTGTATTTTCTGTAATAATGTTAATCACCATTTGAATTCTTCAAATTGAGAGTAAAGAAAACCAAACATACAAGTTCAGATTTTCGTTGGAAACCCAAGCAGGAAAACTTCCTGAAAGGTTATTGTAGGACAAATCTCTGCAAAGAAAAAATTCCAATTAGATAGGAAACTTCTGCAAGCATATAATATGTTATCTGAAGAACGCAGTCGTGGTATAAAACAAGCTCCCAAAGTCTATATTAAGCTTTTTCAGAAAAAGATCAACTAATTTTACATGTTCACAAGGCTCGAAGATTTTTCAGTGGGCAAGCTTCCAGATAAGGTATTGTTGCCCAAGAACCTGTATTGCAAAGTAAAATCAATTATCAAAACAGGGAAATTTTCTCTTGCGATCAAATCGCAAATGCTCCACACACTGAACAGTGTAGTGTGGGACCCATAACTGCACTGTTCATGTACAGGCTGACCGCATTGGAAAACTCTCCTATCATAACAATGAAAAGGAATTAATGATTAGAAAGGTTTATTTAAAGTCCAGGGATAGATATCTTACAAATAAGTTAGGGTATCCAGATTGAAAAGAGATTGAGGAAGTTGACCACTCAAGCTGTTAAAACTCAAATCCCTGGCAGAAGTGGAAGAAGAAATTTAAAATTACATTCGCCAAACTTAAGATGGTTGTTGTATGACCTATCGACATTATCAACTCACAAAAGCTGCAGACTTGTGTATGTTCCAAAGTTTGATGGGATAACGTCAGAAATATTGCAATTCCTCAGCATCCTGAATAAAATATAACCTTAGTACTCATAACAAGCACATAAAACTATATATTGAGGAAAATTTCTTTCTTACAATGTACTCAAAGTGGTCATATTTTGGATAAAAGCCATGGAAGAGGTGCCATTTGTCAAGTCACCTATTCGCCTACATTATTCCACCAGATATTTAGTGAAACAAAATTAAGTAACAAATAAAGTGTGTGAAGTATGGGTCCCCTGTCACTATGTGGTCTTTCCCCACCAACATGATAAGTTCTGTTGAAATGAAGGCAAACGTGAAAGACGTCCATGATAACTCTGATCAAGGGCACGTTTTAGACACTGTCAATAAAAATGAGTGAAGGGGTTGCATACTCACAAATTAGTTAGCTTGGTGAGTTTAGCCATACTCGAAGGGATTGGACCTTGGAATGAATTGCCTTGAAGTCTCCTGCATAAGAACGCCCAATTTTAAGGAACAATTGGAGATCAGAATTAGTTCATCATTGAGCTACCCCAGGGAGCACAAGAACCACCTTCTTATTTTATAATATTTATTAATGAAACTAGGGTCACTTACAAATCAGTAAGGTTCGTCAAGTCACCAATGAAATCAGGTATTGTTCCAGTGAAACTGTTTCCTGAGGCCCAACTGTAATGAAAACCAGGCAAAAATGTGTTGTATTAGCTGAAACATCACCATGATAGGAGCACTTGCAAAATCACTTCAAGAACTTAGTAGGGTGTCTGCAATGTGAACAAATACACTTGATCACCAGGGCTAATGCAAGGAATCTACAATTATAAGTTACAAGATACAGAAACTTTTCTCATGCAACTCTTCCCAAGAAGACTCTTTTTCTCAGTTCAACGCCTTATCATAAGTAGCTGCATGCCCAGATGATACTCCAGGAGTGGAATCAGTCCAACGACCTTACAAACTGTCTATGTAGTAGTAGTGGGATAGCCATGAAGGTGATACATGAGTGGTGATTACTAATTTGGGTTGGGAGGCTGGTCTCGAGTACTTAAAAGACAAGGATGAAGGCTTACATTATTTGCAGATTTTGAAGCTTTCCGAACGTTGGAGGAATCTCACCACTAACTCCAGAACTGTCTATGTACCTGCCAAATAAAATACGATGCTAAGTTATGGTGCAATTCATCTTATGAAACTTTTGATAGACAAGTGACACAAATGGTTAGTTTAGAATCTCTCTTGAACAACTCACAACTGTTGTAAGTTTGTCAAGTTTCCAAACTCTAGAGGGAGGGAACCACTGAAATTATTGGAGCCTAATCCCCTGCAGAAAGTGTGAAAGTGAATTACCAGTACTGGATCAGAAACCTTTATTGGACAACAACGAATTGGCAATCAAACAATCAATCATCAACAGGCATAAAAATCAGTTCTGTGTATTTCATGGGATCAGAGATTGGCCAACTCTAGTTGTTTGAGTCGGAATTCAACTTAGGCGCCTAGATTGATATGAGTGTGCTATGCATCTTACAATGATATAAGAGTTGTGAGATTTCCAAGCTCCTTTGGGATATTTCCGGAGAGGGCATTGATACCAAAAGTCCTAGAAAAAAGTAGTAAGATTTTCATTTTGAACAGATGAACAAGAAAATTGTATGCTTTTATTCACAACTAACTTACATGTACTGCATTTTTGAGAAGTTTCCTAGGAATGCTGGTAGGGAGCCAGTCAGATAGTTTTGACCCAAGTTCCTGCCAAAAAAAAATAAAAGAAAGGATGTCATAATGTTATTAACTACCTATTAGGAGTCCAAATCTTTTCTTTGGCCAAAAATAGCAAGTTGGTATACAAACTTCAAACATCTACATCTAAAAAATAAGTGCATTGTCTGTAATTGTTCAAGCAAAAAAGTAATTATTTTTGAGAAATATATCTTCTCTACCAAAGGTGCCAGCCAACATAATCTGAAAGCATGGAACTCACAGATTAGAGAGCTGAGGGAAGCTCTGGAGCTCTTCAGGAACAGGGCCGGTGACATCCAAGGCGTAAACTTTTCTATAAGATCGAGCAAAAAACCCAAAAATGATACCACAACAACCAATCTTCATCTGTAAATCCAAGTGAAGTAAAATCATTGCAGGTGGCTATCGACCCCCTTGTTACGTACAAGTGTGTTATGTGGCATGTTGTCCCGTTGTTGTCACTGCAATCATCACATTTGATGAAAGGGTTGAAACTGTTGTCGTCGAAAGAGGTACTGTCAGTGGCGGCGCCGGTGCATGGGTCACCGCTGATGTTCCACGACGACGGTGCGGAGATGTCCCATCGGCTGAAAATGGTGTTTAATGCTAAGGCTGCACGACTCCAGGAATGGTGCACGTTAGTGTGAAGCTAAACTGGGAAATGCTAACGTGCATCACTTGCAGCTTACATTGGCAGTGATACTTTTTTTTTTGGAAGCTTTTGGCAGTGATACTCGAGAGTGATGTTTGAGTATTTTGCAAATTTTTTTTTAGTTTGGTATCCAGCATTTTACGACGGCAAAGGACAATTAAGATGATAGCCAGATAGGCATTGGTGTCAGATGTATTTTTTTAAGGCTGTTTTTTTTTTCAAAAAATAGAAGTGCACAACATATTAAAAAACCTACTAAACTTTTCTTTCTTCTTAATTTTGAGATCATCCAGAATTTTGTGAACAAAGATATTTGGAAATAAAATTCAACAGTGCATTGATCAAATCTTAAATTTTAAAATTGTTGATAAAAAATTCAAGTCTAAACAAGGGAAACTTTCCTTCATTAGCAATTTTCTCTGTTTGATTAAAAAAATACATAAAAAAATAGTACAAATATTCCAACAAGTTTATTAATAATAATTTTTTTCAGAATTAGGTCAAAGTTGTAGACATCAGCAGTTGCACCAGCTTCTTGCAACGAGGAAGAAAACAAAAATAACAAAAGCAGACACACCTTAGCAACTAGCCTACTACTTCTATTTATTAATTAGCTTAGAGTAATTTAATCAATGACGCAAGGCGATCTGTTGACCTTTTGCCAAGATGATTAGTTGCAGGTTCTAGTGACTAATGAGATATTCAAAGCTACTTTCTTGTTATTCTTGATAACCAAACCAGGAGACAATATGAATAAGCTAACATGACAGCAAAACAGAGAGGTAAAGCAAAAGAGAGAATATGAGGAAGAAGAACACAGTAAGATCTAGGGACTTCTCTGAGCAAGAACAATCAAACAAGATATATATTATCGAATTCATGATTTTACATGGGATACAACTGAAAAAGATAGCATATGATAAGCTTACTTATTGTAACTATAGAGGTTGACATGAAAGTGGCAATAGAAGAAACAGATGGTGTTTGCTATCTTTCAAATTCTTTAAGCTTTCGCGTACCTTCATCTGTGTCTGTTGTGGTTTGAGCTTGAATTCTCCGTGGAAGGCAGAAAAAAGAAACGAAGCAAATGAAGACCACCATCCAATCAAAAGAAGATGAGAGTGATCCTGTTGACAGCATCTTTTCCTGTGAAAGGATTTGATTCTCTCTTACCTAGGAGCCTTTTCTGTCTATATTGGGTGGAGAAGGGAGCTTAGAGATGACTAGCTGAGGATACAGGTAAGATCACCATAATCTAAGAAGACATCAGGCGGCGCCAGATCTAATGATTTATCATTAATTTATCATTAAATGTCAATGATTTATCATTAAATATGTAGTCCAATTAATAGGTTCCACATGAGAGAGAGAGAGAGTGAGAGAGAGAGAGAGAGAGAGGGGGTGAGGGCCGACGGATGTGTTGGAGAGAGAGAGAGCGCAATAGTTGCACTATTAGTTTTAGTATTTAATTTTTTAATGAAAATCAATTGAGTTTGTAATTTTTCAGTATTTAATTGTTTTTATAGGATATAGTAAGGATTGATGGATCGTTGAAGTGGAACCTTATTTAAGGTTTCGTTTGGTAAAAATTATGAAATAAATTTTAAATATAGAATCTTGATTCTGTTTAGTTAAGGTAGAATATTTGTAAAATTATAGATGTAAAATATATTTGATGTAAAAAATGAAATAAATGATAGATTCTCTTATAATCAAATTAAAGTTGGATTTTAAAATAAAGTATTCCTACATAATTAGTTTTGTCTTGGCTAATATGCAGAATCTATCATTTCATTAGTTGTTTGGTTCAGCTATTGGTATTATTTAGATTATTCTACTATCTTTTTGTTTAAAATCTTTATCAAACGAAGCCTATGAAGTATACAAAAGTATACATATAAGAGATGTTCTCTTCTTATATTATAAAATATATATATATATATATATATATATAGGCAAATTATCAGATGAGGCTTGGCTTCACTTTTAGAATGTAAAGTTCATCATCTACTACTGTCCATTTTCTTTTTAATGGTTGAGGTTTGTTTCTGTTTTCAAGGATTTTTTTTGCATGTGTTAGTAGTTGTAGTGATGACACAGTAATTGTAATCATTGTTTAGATTTCCTTTTTTTGGGAATTGACGGAGCAATGCTCATTGTCTCATATGATTTAATGGTTGATGGTTGGCCATTATTATGTTCCCAATAAAAGTAGACTTAGGAGTTTTTTAGAAGTAGACTTTTAGACTTCCACTATGTTATGTAAATAATATGTTATATCTGTTGGCATTCCACACATATTGTCGTTCTATATAGTACTAGTCTGACTTAATATCCATATTTTGTTTGTCTCATTAATATTTGCATGTTAAATGATGATTTGTGGAAGCAAATGTTGAAGTGGTTGAGCAATAAGGATAGCAGATTAGTATCTTCGTTAATTTTATTTTTTTCGTCGAATATTATATTATTTAATGAGACTTACAGATATAGATTTCATTACTCTCTTTTATAAATAAGTTTATGTTCTTATGATGTATTTTTTTTTATTAATTTCTCTAATTAGAATAATTCGACGAGCTTTATGTTTTTAATATTACTGTAACACTTTCAGAACATAAATTAATATAATTAATTAGTAATCTTGTATTTTCGTTTGAATGGTTTAGATTTGTTTCTGTATTTAATTTTCTTTTTCATATATTGTTAGTTGTATTGATGTGTGAAGAATTGTTTATTTACATCGTCGTGCCTTGACTATCACATTAGGAGGGTTCATGATCTTCTTGGACGATACAGTTGGCAACACGGTAACTGATAGTTGACTGACTTGCTTCAAGATGTGGCTTTTTATGTTCGTGCAGCATCTATCTCTCTTACACAGATATTGCTTCATAATTGATTTCTCCTTATTATTTCCTTATTAGTGACCTCAAAAAATCAAAACTCCTTATATACCAACCAATATGTATATGTGTGCATCGCATAGTCACATAATACATTACAAGTAACAATATGCGTTGATGTATGTTTGTAAATGTGTGTAGATATTGTGATTTTCTTCTCATATGTGTGGTATCAATTGTACAATATCTTGTGATATTTTAAAAAGAAAATTACTTATTATTACCTCTAACTTTGTTTAAATTTTAGTTCATTACCTCCTATTTCAAAATGCGACTCTTAACTACCCTAAACTTTTTGAAATCCCTTTTAATCCTAATGGTTTAACTTCTATTTGTCTTGACGATTTTACCCTTTCATATAATAATGCAATGACTTATTCCTTAATTCTCTTGAAATCCTAGCAAATCTCTCTTCTCTTCAATCTCTTTTGAGATCCAACCCTAATGAAGCTCCATCTTCCTAGATTTTCCACAATCTAGGCAATCTTCACTGACGACAGTAATCCACACCGACACCTTGGTTGATCAGAGTTGAAATGGACAATACCAGAGGTAGTGCTTGTGCAAAAAACGGTGCAATGTGAGATGTAGACAAATAGTAAAAGAACCCCAACTCTAGCATTGAATTTTCACAAATTAACTAGACTTCAGAAATGGACAATTACATCCATTTAAACATGACCTTTGAAAACAAGAAGATTTTACGGAATTAATAACAACCACGCAAAAAGTAAACACATTTACTATTGACAGCAACTTGATTGGGATTCATTGGTGATAGCAAAAATTAAACTTATTTACCATTGACAGCAACTTGATTGAGATTAATTCCTTTGAGGAATTAATAACGACCAGGCAAAAAGAAAACTCATTTACTATTAACAATAACTTGATTGGGATTCATTAGTGATGGTAGAAATTAAACTCATTGTGATGGAAACAACAACTTTGCGGTCCATGCAAAAATGGACACAACGTGAGAAGCAGACAAATAGCCAAAGAATTCTAGCTCCAACATTAAATTCCAACTCCATGGCACCTTTTTTTTTCTTGGTTGGTTTGTGTACCTAAACTTTTCTTGTTCTTGATTTCGTTATCATCGTCACCATCATCATCTTCTTCTTCGTAATTGTGAGTTCCCTCTTTTTCTATTCATCGTCGTCATCATGGGTTGTCTTGTTGCTGTAGAATTTTTCTACTAAATGATTTTTTTAATCTTTTCTTGTTGTGTGGGAAATTGGTATAGGGATTCCATTTTCAACTCCAAAATCGACCCTACTAGTAACGTTCACAAGCTAATGGAAGTAGTAACAGAGACTCCGTAAATGTATGAACAATATAAACAAATAAAAGAGAATAATTAAAATATCATCATTTATTACACCTCATAAATTTATCTATAATAGTTCTATTACATGGCTTAGAATTTAAAACATCATTAGAACTATATTCTTTTGGGTTACATGTGTATTTGATGAGCCAAACTATTTACCATGCAAGTCCAAATTAAAGTCCATGAGTACCTGCAATTAGACAATGCCATAGTATGAGTTTATGAAAAACCAAGTATGCAAATGGAATCTTAACTTACCACATTTCTGAACAAACTCATAAATAAATATTTCATTTTCACTTTTATTTCGTTTTAGTCTTTTAGTGGATTTCTTGGACCATCTATTATTGGCATAGCATGGTCTTTCAGTTAGTATACAATCCATTTCTACTCCCATTATTACATATTTAATTACACACTTGATTCATTAGTGAGGACCTTATATACCAATCTGTGTCAGTCAATAAACATCAGATCTAAGCCTTATAGTTTTATCGTTGCCACAAGTACTATAAGAAAACTAGACTTTCGCCATGGCCAAATTCCATGGCTAATATTAAAAAAACCGTGGCTAATTAAATTTAGCCACGGTCTAATTCCATGGCTACTTCGTGGTAAAATAGTATTTTTATTGCATCAAGATTCATAGCCATGTCTTGACTAATTTAGTTACGGTATTTTTCCATAGCTAATTTAGAGACTGTATGTTACCATGGCTATTCCTTGGCTAATTTAAGCATGTATTAATGTCGTGGCTAAGCCCGTGGCTAAAGTTTTTGTACAATTTCAACATGTAATATATTTATCACTTGTATTAAAATATATGAAACAAACTAAATTATTTTCAAAATAAAGATCATATACTAATATAACAACAAACTTCAAATTCACTAAAAGTAAAATATATTAATTCTAAAATCTAATACATTATGTTCTCATATTAAAGTATCAATTACATGACTATTTCCAAAAGGAAATTGTGACCATGTCGGAATCGATCCTTTGCGGCGAGGGAACGCACGAAGGACCGAAAAGGTCACGGCAAAGATGGTGAATCCGAGAAAGGATACTCGACTCGAAAACACCGAAGAAAATACGAAAAAGAAACGATAAGGACAAAAATGGAGTCGCCACCTAATCTTTTAAAATTGGAAAGACGAGAAAAACTGAATGCGATAAAACGTGAGAAAAACAATGCAAAATGAATGTAAATGTATGTGTGAATGTGTGTACATGCTCTGTGCCTAATGGATGTAACACATTGGTCATTACGGGCCAAAGAAAGGATAAGGACTCCTGTTACGCATGGGGAATGTTTGAGGAGCCCCATACGCCCTAGAAATCGATCTTTTTGGGCTTTTCGCTCGTTTGTGTGTCACCAATACAAATGATCATGTATACTTGCTAAGTCTAAGATGTATACTGTATGTCATGTTGATGCGAATGTGAGTGGGGCGAAAAATGATATGTCCTAAGTGTACTCAGAAGCACTATGTGAATCTTGGATCGTTGGTCAAAAGGATCTGACATAGTAATCGTTATCGCCCTACATGCAAGTGTGTCATGACGCATGATGCGAATGTCATGGTGCATGAGAAGGATTTGGAGCAATGTTGTATGGTGATATGAATGCATGTGATCAAATGTAAAGTGCTAGGAGTGAGCAATGTAGTGTATCATGCACGATGGTATAAGCTATAAGCATGGTTAATGTAGATGCAAATACATATACCTGGATGCATGGATATGAGGTGAAAAATGGATGGAGCAAGTGGACAAGGGCTTAGGCCAATTGCCTGTTCTGTCCCTGGCAGACCCGTACATGTCCAATGCGCAAGTCACATGCGCATTCTGGATGTGGCTACTGGAAACAAAACAGGGCAGCGAGTTAATGAGTTTTACCCCGCTTCTAGGTGGTATGTGGTGGTGCAAATGACTAATTGAATGCATAGGGATCTAGAGTAGACTATCATGAATAGGTGCATGCCTTGGGTTAGGTCTTAGGATGTGTGGATATGGGGTGGACAAATGAATGAGGTGAGTATGCAGGAGCTCAACTCGACAGTCCGTTTTGTCCCTGGCAAAACTGCACATGTCGACCGCACAGTCAGGGCACGCCCACCGAAGACAAAATAGAGCTGCAAGCTTTGTCGACTTGCATACCTACATATAGTGATTCTAAAATGGATGTTATGCATGCATGAGCTTAAAGGGAAGCTAGGGGATGTTCCTATGTGCTTGGATGCATGGACGACCTAGTGGATGCCCCCACCCACCTACGATGTTGGAGATGGGTTCCGACATCGCTGGAGGTGGAGAAGATGGCAAAGAAATGATGAATGAGGCTAGAGGAGATACATAACTTAACATGGAATTGGTAAAACATAGAGAAGGCAACGAAAATACAATGTAATGATACATAAATAGCCATAGGAGGAAGCTTACCTGTGGGATGGGTTGTCCCCTCCGGTGGCAGCTCGCGGCGGAGTTTCTCCAGCGGTTGGCCCTCAGGGCGACAGAGGCAGGTCCAGAGGGCTGAGGCAAGGTTAGTGGAAGGCTCATATGAGTAATGTGGGGGTTGGTGTGGTGTTGTGGCATGGAGATGGTGGAACGTAGGTTCCAACCGGAATGGAGGTGTGGTGTGGGTGGTGATGGCCTATGGGGGCTGCGGGTTTGCTCAAGCGAGAGGGGAGGCTCTATCGGGAGACAAGGACGAGTACTCTGGCACAGTGGTGGTCACAAGGCCGAAAGGGGTTGTAATGCATGTACGACGGTCAGAAATTAGATTGATGGCCGGAAGTTGGCGATGGAGTGGCTAGAGATAGTTGCCCAGGGATGGTTGGTGCTCGAAGTTGGGTTCCAAAGGGGCCAGCGATCCTAGAACAGCAAAAGGACGTGGGAGGGGTGTTTTTGTAGGAGGTCCTTCGTTGGATCGCCAAGGAGGCATGTTGCAGGTGATGGCATGCTAGGGTTGTCGGCGAAAGGCTGCTGGTTGCAGGGCATGGGCGGCAAGAGCAGGGGGCTACAGGGCATGGCCGTGGCTACGTGAGTTAGCATGGTGGTGGCAGAGGTGTTAGGTACGTGAGGCAGCAGTGGAGCAACGCAGCACCGTGGCTCGTACAAGGTACGATGACAGCGACAGGTCGAGCGGCTCGTGCGGGAGAGCCTTGGTCCTCACCCGCATCAACGACGCGCGATTAGGCCACGCACTCCACTAGCACAGGGCACACAGGTTGGATTTTAGGAGTTGGACTTGGTGTTTAGGGTTTGTAGGTCAATGTTTAGAGTGTTTGAGTTGGTTTTAGGGTAAAATGGGTTTAAGAGGGATGAAGTGCTTGTTGCCGTTGGAGCGCGTTCTTTCGGAAAAATCCGCTGCGAGCGACTGCCAAAATGGGGTGTCTACAGAAATATAATGCAAACTTAAATTGTCTCAAAATATGAATATCTAATTCAAACATCGTCATCTGCATAACTTGTAAAAGTTAACACCATATCATGATCATCATTATCGTTAACACTTGTTGGAGCCTATAAAAAACAATATAAATCACGAAACAATTTTAGAATTGCTTAAATAACATAGGATATTTCATTAAAGTACATAATTCTATTGTTTCAATTAAAAAAAAAGAATTAAATTTGGAAACACAGAAAGAATTAAATTCTTGATATGCAAATCACCATCAAATCTCACCTTCAAGTCCTCTGGAGAAACACACACTAAACCGCTAGCTTGTGCAATGCTTGAGGCACCATTGAAGCAAGTAGAAACCATGCAGTTAAAATCCTTGGCGACTAGGAATCCGTCAGAATTAGCTCCTGGGGGACTACAATCCAACCAAGGTGAACTCCAATGAAGCCAGCATATCTTGAAAAAGAGAATATTTCAATTGCAACCTACAAGTAAGTTCAAAGTGGAGATTCAAGCTGGTTGTATATAAGAACTGCACATTGTTAGCTTAAAAAGCAAAAACAATAATTCTAAGTCGACTTTGTATTACAATTAACACAAATGGAGGATGTCTAATGCAATCTGACCCTATTCTTTCGGCAAACTTGGTCCAACGATGAACGATGGAGCAATTGCCACTAGGTTAATATTGTTCTCTTTTGCAAACTCGTATCATGTCCTTTAATCTAATGTTTTGCTTGAGCATACTAGAACTTAGAGAAACAACCAAACACAAAAAAAAGAAAGAGATTTAACAACTAGGTGGAATTTTCATATATTACATGTACAACCAAAAGCATAAGAAGGTAAAATTTAGATCTTATGAATAATGGAAGGCCTAAATATAGATCAACAAAATTTCGTATATTACATGTACAACATAGTATAAGAAAGTACAACTCATTGTGATGGAAACAACAACTTTTGTGGGCCATGCAAAAATGGACATAATGTGAGAAGTAGACAAAAAGTAAAAGAATTCTAGCTCCAATATTAAATTCCAACTCCTTGACACCTTTTTTTTCTTGGTTGGTTCCAGACCTTAAACTTTTCTTATTCTTGATTTCATCATCAACGTCAACATTATCATCTTCTTTTTCGTAATTGTAAGTTCCATCTTTTTCTAGTCATCGTAGTCATCATGGGTTGTCTTGTTGCTGTAGAATTTTTCTACTAAATGATTTTTTTATTCTCTTCTTGTTGTATAGGAAATTGGTAGAGGGATTCCATTTTCAACTCCAAAATTGAGCTTACTTGTAACGTTCTTACACTCACAAGCTAACGGAAGTGGTAACAGAGACTTCGTGAATGTGTGAACATTATAAATAGATAAAAGAGAATAAATAAAATATTAACATTTATTACATCTTTTAAATTTATCTATAATAATTATATTACATGGCTTAGAATTTAAAACATCATTAGAACTGTATTCTTTTGGGATACATGTGTATTTGATGAGCCAAACTATTCACCATGTAAGTCCAAATTAAAGTCCATGAGTACCTGCAATTAGACAATATCACAGTATGAGTTTATGAAAAACCTAGTATGCAAATGGGATCCTAACTTACCACATTTCTGAACAAACTCATAAATAAATATTTCATTTTCACTTTTATTTCCTTTTAGTCTTTTAGTGGATTCCTTGGACCATCTGTTGTTGGCATAACACGGTCTTTCAGTTAGTATACAACCCATTTCAACTCTCATTATTATATGTTTAATTACACACTTGATTCATTAGTGATGACCTTATATTCCAATCTATGCCAATTAATAGACAACTGATCTAAGCCTTATAATCATATCGTTGCCACAAGTACTACAAGAAAACTGGTTTTCGCAACGGTCAAATTCCGTGGCTAATTAAATTTAGCCACGGTCAAATTCCGTGGTTGCTCCATGGTAAAATAGTATTTTTATTGCATCAAGATCCATGGCCATGTTGTGACTAATTTAGTTATGGTATTTTTCCGTAGCTAATTTAGACACGGTATGCTACCATAACCATTCCTTGACTAATTTAAGCATGTACTAATGTCGTGGTTAAGCCCATGGCTAAAATTTTTGTACAATTTTAACATGTAATATAATTTATTTTCCTTTTATATATATCACTTGTATTAAAATATATGAATTAAAATAAATTATTTTCAAAATAAAGATCATATACTAATATAACAACAAACATCAAATTCACTAAAAGTAAAATATATTAATTCTAAAATCTAATACATCATGTTCTCATATTAAAGTATCAGTTACATGACTATTTCCAAAAAGAAATATCATACAAACTTAAATTGTCTCAAACTATGAATATCTAATTCAAACATTGTTATTTGTACGACTTGTAAAATTTAACTTCATATCATGATCATCATTACCGTTAACACTTGTTGAAGCCTATAAAAAACAATATAAATCATGAAACAATCTTAGAATTGCTTAAACAATATAGGATATTTCATTTAAGCACATAATTTCATTGTTTCAATTTAAAAAAAGAATTAAATTTGGAAACACAATAAGAATTAAATTCTTGATATGCAAATTACCATCAAATCTCACCTTCAAGTCCTCTAGAGA
>JAMKQA010003340.1:0-20751 GCA_024699735.1 Posidonia australis
CCCATAATAATTTAAAACAAATTAAATTATAGGAAATAAAGCTAAACAGAAAATATCAACTACCAGAAACCTGTGTGTGCGGCTACGAGCCTCCAGACTATATGCACTATGCTAAACCCTCTACATGCCTACACTTGCAACCCAAAATACGAGGAAAGCGTGAGTGACAAAAGTCACTCAGCATGTACCCCACAAAACAGCAGAAAACAAAACTATATTAATTTTTCTTTTAAATTCATTTCACAATCATTTTCTCTGAAATCCCACAAAACCAGATCCACAGCTGTATAAACAACAATTAAGGCTTTATCAGCCCAAAACCACGAACGAGGCCCTCAATGGCCACGCATAGTGAGTCGAGAAGTCCGACGTCAGGCAACAAAACTCTGGCCACACACAGTCCACCGAGGAGCGACCACGGCATCTATATTGCCACGACGTGCGATTCTCCCTATCTAGAGAACCCTCACAAAGCCAACCCCTCCCTGGGAAAGCAGTTCTGTCTCTCAGGACGTTACCAATTACGGGGCACGTGTCCCACCGACACTGGCCACTATAGGGTACGCCTCCTCACGGCGTCCTCCACATGGTGCTCAGGAGGGAGTGTCATACCTCCATACCCGACGACACCTGAGCCTCAGTGCTCACAGCGACAGCAAGAGTATCATACCTCCCCATTATGCCAAAAGACACCTCAACTCGCAGACCACAACCTTAGCCTTGAGACAATAGTCAGCAAGTCTCACACCTCCAAGACCCGACGTCCTTTAGCCTCAGGTATCTCGGCCCTCGACCTCGACCTCGACCAGGGAGACACGTCCGACCACCCGAGAATGTCGTCACATTCCTTGGTCCTGACGACATAGTCCTATAGTGTCTTGACCCACACATAGAAAACTAGGAAAAACATTTTCCAAAAAAGCCATCCATCTCTTTGAAACCATTTTATAACTTTGGAAACTCTTTCAAAACCTTGGCAAAATGGCACATCAGGTGTCCCAGGGAACCACCACTGACAACCCACAATCCCATCTCAAAGGGACAATACAAACAAATTCGAAAAGCCCTCAAAATCAAATTTTTTATAGAAATCTCTAAGTCCTGATTAGGCATGTCGAAAAATAGGTTCGGTATGCTGAATTTTCCTAGTTCGGTCAACCGAAGAGATTCGATAGATCGAATCGATCGAAAGACCAAAACTGACAAAAAAATCGCAAAAACAAAAGGGTCAAAAGGACCTAAATCACAATCATCGTCATAAAGCACCATAAATACTATCATAAATTCTCATAAAATCACAATAAATTCTAGGAATGTAAATTTACCTAGATTTCATGCATCCTATCACTTTCTACCAATTTCAAGCTTTCTACACTTTGGTTGGAGGTGCATACTTGCAATGAGCTCTCCGACGATCCAACTCCGACCTCCAGCCAACTCCGGCGACTCCATGTGTCCTTGGCCACTCCATGACCTCAAGGACGTCACACCAAAGCTCCGCACACCACCGCACGTTGCCGTGCACCGCCGTCGACCCTTGAGCATACCAAACAGGGGAGATGGGGAGAAAAACAGGGGAGGAAGAAGAATGGGGGAGGAGGGGGAGAATGAAGTGGAGGGGTGAGTGGAGGGGGAGGAGATGGGAAGGAAGGGAGAGGGGGGAAATGGCATGCTCGGGATGGAGAAAAATGCATGGGGAAGAAGAGGAGGAAAGGTGTGGAGAAAGAGTCATCAGCCGTGACTATCAATAAGTGCTAAAAGTGGTAGTCGCATGCATGCATGCATGCATGTACAGTGCAACCATTGACCTCCTGCACGAGTAACAACTCGTCACACCAAACAATCCCACCAACTGGCCCACAGGCGTAGGCCCCACACGGACTCACACTCGGGCCCACAAGCATAGTGCCACAATGCACAGTGCCAACCACACAAAAGGACACGCAAACAGAAGTCGGTACACGAGATTCAAGCCTAAAATCACCAAACCACACAAATAGGCCTTGGAATAGTAACACTCGTCTAAGAATAAATTCATTATAATGTAAATAATCACAAAATGAATTTTACGGGTGTTACACAAATGCTCTTAAAGTGTGGTTTTGGGCACAATTTAGTCGCATGATTTGGTCTGACAAAGAAGCTGTCTAGGCAATGCTTTCGAGTTGGTTTTGGAGTGTATTTTCAAAAGGGTTTTCAAAATGATCTAAAAAAAATATGGAATGTTTTGGAAAAGAGTTTTCCAAAGGATTTGGAAAAGAGACATAGTGCTTTGTGATTTTTTTGTCGTAGTTTTCATGTCACGTTTGGTATGGTATTTGTGGTACTTTTGGGATGGTTTTTGAAATGATTTTTCAAAAGAAATTTGCAAAAGGAAATGCTTAAGCTTACAAAGGTTTAGGAAAGTGTTTTCCACTAATTTTCTGTGTGTAAAAATAAGAGGCCGTAAGATTGTACTAGTGGATCCAAAGGGGATAGGACCTTTGAAAAAGTTGAGTACAAGTTTGAAGCTGAGGTCTAGGAACCAAGATGTTGAGGAATTATGGCAGTGGACCTAGGGCGTATGAGATCTCTATGTAGTTGAGTTTGACATCCGAGGTTGAGGTTCTAGAACTAATAAGCTAGAGAGTCGTGTTGTTAGGACCAGCGAGCATGAGACTCTTGGGTGATTGAGTATGATTGACTAGACTGAAGTTCGAGGGTTGAGGTGTTGTCTAGACCTAGCAGTATTATAGCAACAAACCTAGGAGTTATGAAACCTCTATGTAGCTAGGTGTGATACCCTGGATGTGCTGGGTACTGAGACTTAAGGTGTTGACTGAGCCTGAGGGTGAGGAGTCTCTGGTTTTTCGGAGCATAGAGACTAAGACGCTGAGAGGGCGTACCTTATGTTGTTGTCCTAAGAAAAGACAACTTACTCGAAGAGGGTTAACTTTGAGAGGGTCCTATAGAGAGGTAGGACATCGAGACAAGGTGGTTTGTTTGTGGTAGTGTAGACACTATAGTCGCACCTCAGTGGACTTCTTGTGGACTAATGTTGATTGCTTAGCGTTAGACAACATGACACATTGTTGAGGGTCCTTCTGAGAGGTTGGACTTTGGATAGATGGGTTGTGGCTTGTCCATGGTAGTATAGTGATGCCTTAGTGGTTGCTTATGGCCAGCGTTTATTGTTGTTGTTTTACTAAGCATTGATTGAAGAAATTAAGGTTTGGTCTAGAAAAGACCATGGTTTCTAAGTTGTGACTCTGTGTTTTTTGTTTTGTAGTTAATGTAGGTGTGTTGCTTACGATTATGAGTATTCAGATACTATTGGTTATTTGACCTACATAGAGAGTGCGTGAGTTCAGACTATGTGTAGTTTTAGGCTTGACTTAGCAAGAAGTAGCCATTGCAAGTGTGCATAAGACTTTTGAAAAGTATGCATATGATTTTGGTTTGAAAGAAAGATAAAATGGTTTTAAAAGGCATGTTTTAAAGGATTGGTTGCTTACTGGGAAATAGGGAATTGTCTTGTCGTGGTGTTGTGGCATTCAAGTGAGATGTTGGTGTTTGACTACTTTGGGCATGATTACACTGGGTTTCTCGACGATGTTTGTTGAGTTGTTTTGATGTGTGTTTAGAATGGGTGTATGCTGGGTGACCTTTTTAGTGGTCGCTTATGTGTACTTGTTTTGTGTTTTCACAAGTACAAATTAGGAGTTGTCTTTCTTGCTAGTGTACATAGGAAGGAGTGACACTACCACACATCATAGGTTCACAGTAAGTATGTAGTATTAGATTTATTTCTGTTAATTATGCTCTATGTTATATGCTTGGATTTAGTATCAGCGTAATTAATAGAAAATGAAAAATTGTTGTTACGATAGGATAGTAGCGACTGAGGGGTTGTTACAGGTAGTATCAGAGCATAAGCTCACTAGGAGCACTAGTTTAGGGATGTCTGGTTAGGTGACTCTATAGAATTTCATGTCATGCATGCCTACACCTTATTTTTATTTATTTTTTTCTTGCTTTGTGGTGTTGAGGAGAGTCTTCTGCTCCAACTCCAATATTGATGAGGATGACGTATGGAGTACCATGAGGAATCAGAGAAATGACGGTCTACATGCTTGTTGGAGGTGGATAATGACTCCTTATTGGGAGGCTCCTCGGTGGTTGGATCTCTAGATCGTCAGCCTGTTGGAGTTGCTTTGAGGGAACAGTTGGAGGTTAAGTGAGAAGTTGCATTCGCTCATGTGAGGCGATTTGCTTGGATTCTTCAACTCCGTAGAGGGTGGTGTTTGATGTTGTTCACAAACTTTGTGTGGATTAGGCACCGTGTTGCCTGTGAGAGTAGTGACAATTTTTTTTCTAGGCAAGATTCAGTACTAGCATACAGGGTAGGAGACATTGCTGTTTGAGAGGTCAGATGAGTCATGTTGCCTAGAGTTATTCACGTCTACAATGTATACTAGCCTTCTTGGTGTGCTATGGTTGTGGGAAGGCAGAGCATTCACAGAGGAGAAGACTTAATTCCTTTAAGGGGGTTAGGGACACCCCACATTAGCTGACTAGAGGACGTGTTTCTCTTGGCCACCATTCGATGTTGGGCTATTTTTGTATTTTGTCGTAGAGGGAGAGGTATAGTAGTTGACTACCTCTTATGTGATCCTCCATGTTTGCTACTATTTGCTTTTGTATTAATGCAGAGGATTCTCTGAGTTCCATCCTCTTGTTGTTGCTTCTGGGTGACTTTGGTGAGTCCCTAGCTATGTGTGGTTGCTCTGGATACTCTGAAAGAGGACAGAGTTATCTGGGAGGTACTACGTGTTAGAGTCACACATTAGTACTATGTGATTGAATCGTGCATTTGTGGGCTTGGCCCATGGAGTGCATAGCCCAGTGTATTGTTTATTGTGTGTTGTTTTGGGGTGTTCTATTAGGGATATCTAGTGAGTTCTGTTTGTTGGTGGTTCAAACAGCTCAGTGTTGTTCGATCTGTGGAGATTCTTTCTCCTATATTTTCTTTTATTCCACAATGGAGATGGGGTGAGTCAGTGGGGTTGGCTTCTCATCCCATTTGGTGGCATCGCTGGTCAAGCTGTTGGGCATGTCCCAGGTGATTCCTCCAACTAGTTGTCTCTTGGTTCAGATGAACTATTCTAGGGGATCCAGTAGAGGCATCTCCAAGATAATGGCACTTTAGATAGATCAACCAGGGAGGAGGAACAACTCGAGTTGGTTTGGACACTTTGGATGGGAGTTGTTGTCAGTTGGAGACTTATCTAAGACTCCTGAGTTGTCCATACCATTTGTTGTGGTTGTTTCACTGAATGCAATGATTCTTGTAGCCTGGCGTTGGGATGAGTTCTTATTGCAGTGAGGCAACATGGTAATTTGTGGCTCGTGTCAGTTAGAGAATCACAAGAGAAACTATCCAACCCATGTGTTTGTGTTGGCCACAGTAATGTTTGTTTTCTAGATCTAGTGGAGTTTCAATCTAGGAAGTAGTTCCTAAAGACAGATGGCACTTGGGTAGCTAGCTTGTTAGTATACTCTAGATCCATGAAGAGCATTGTTATGACTCAGTGATTAGATTCTCTCATACCAAGAATTGGAAGAGATATTTATGCAAAACTGAGAGATGTTATTGAACACGTGGTGTGAAGTTTGGGTTGTTGCTGGTTAGGTTGAGCATCAGAGTAGCGTAATGGAAGTGTAATGAGAGTTGACTGTACCTGGTCATCCCTGCAATCTACGTGTCTACCAAAGAGGCTCATAATGCTCATGACTTTAGAAGATATTGTAGTGAGCTCGTGGTTGGAGTTCTTGTATCCTTAAGGGACCCCCAACCAGAAAGTGATAGAGTTTGGACTTGAGGGGAGCTAAGTTCTTGGTGTGATTCGAGACCTTAATGGGAAGAAGACATGGCTTTATGAAGCTTATATTTCTCCTACTGGTCTCTAAATTTGAGGTGACACCATTGTATTGACTATCTGGGGTCTTAAGTTGGACATCTAAGCTTGGCACCCTTGACCTTTCACCTTGAGAATTTCAAAGGCAAAATTCCATTAAGGCGGTTAGGATGTAATGACTCAAAATTTTGCCAACATTTTAGGCCAGATATTTTTTCTGGAATTCTGATGTGTTGGATGGTAGGGGCTCTAGCGTCCAAAGTTAAATGCATGCCAAGCAGTGTCCTACACCTGAATTAGTGATTTCTAGCTTTCTTGGTATTAAGTGCGGAGTGTGGCATACCCTATGTTAGATGCATGGCAGCACGTGTATAACACCTATGATCGTAGGGATCAGGCGTGACTTGCTAGTGCAAATTGATGGTGTTATTCGTTGGCACAAAAAGTCAATTTCTTGGATCTAGAATTGAAGCTACATTTAAGTGGATTGGATGGCTTTTGGGATCCATGTTCATCTTTATCCTCCATGGGATTCACGAGCTGACTTGTAGAAAATAGAGAAAAAGAAGGAGAGGGTGAGAGGTGGAGAAGGAGAAGAAGAGGAAGGGGAAGCCACTGTTGTCATCAATCCTTTGTCGCCATTCTCTTCGTCATCACCATGCTCTCCCATCATCACTGTTTCCTAGAAAGGAAGAGAATGGGTTCACAGGGGGTGAAGCAGAGAGAGAGGACGAGGGGAGGTTGTCGTCGTCGCCACCCATGCTCACTGTGTCACCGATCTTGCTGTTGACCTCTCATCACCATTGCTTCCTTCTAAGGAGAGAGAGGATGGAGAATCTAGAGTAGTCAGAGGGGAAGGGGGGACACAAGTAGTGAGGAGTGGGAAGGCTGAGGCCGTCGCTCATCGTCATTCTTGTTGCTGACCGTCGATTACCATCGCTACCTCACTGCCACCACAATGCCATCCTTAAGGAACCACCGCCACTATGCCACGCAGGCATGGGATGATCGTCGGTGAATGGTACACACCCTACCATTTTCTTTCTCCCTATTATGTGTTGATCTTGTGGTTTGTGCTTGGCTTAAGATACCCTTTTTATGCCATGATTTTGTGGTTGGTGTTTGGTGTACGAGATCCCCGATTATGCTTAAGATTTGTGGTTGTTCATGGCTCATTGGTATTTCTTGTGATGTTGTGTTTTTGTGCCCATGCTTAGCTGGAGATTTTTTTTGTTTATGAATTGATTTTGAGACTTGGATTGGACACATATAGTGGTCGTGATGCCATGAATTATGCATTCGGCGCCTTTAATGAAAGGATTAAAGTCTAGGCTTGATTCAAGGAGATGTTATGATATAATGATCAGGAAAATGATTAGATGATGATTTTAAGGAATGCCTAAAGTAATTTAGTAAGTTTTCCCTTAATTGGTAGTTAATAAAAGATTAAATGACCTAGTAATACTAAGGTTTCCTCTTAATACCTTAAATGGACATTAAGGTTCATATTTAACCTTAGGATTAGATATTGGTTTGGTCTTGGTACAGTGCACTGAATTATGTATTCAGTGGTACTTTTTTGGGTATTTGACGCTAAGCTGGCTATGTCTTGTGTAAGACACAGGTCAGTATACTTTGGCACTCAAACTTTAAGTTCTAGGTGTGGTCTGTGTTGGTATTCGGTCTTGTAGTTAAATGAGACATCAAGACCGTTGTTTTGGTTTATATGTGATTTCTTCTAGGTGAAGTTTATACCCAAAAGGTGCTTTTACCTCTTTGCTTCTAATTTGGTGCTTTGCTTGGACTATTGTCGTGGGTTGGACATGACGCTCTAAAACTCAAATGCTCCTAAGGTGTAGTTTTCGGCAAGGTTTGGCTTAACAGAGGAGTTGTCTAGGTAATGTTTTTGAATTGATTTTGGAGTGTATTTTCAAAAGGGTTTTTAAAATGATTTGAGGAAAATATAAAACGTTTTGGAAAAGGATTTTCCAAAGGATTTGGAAAAGAGGCATAGTGTTTTGTGATTTTCTATCATGGTTTCCCATGTCGCATTTGGCAAGGTATTTTTTGGTGCTTTTTAGATAAGTTTTGAAATGGTTTTCCAAAAGAGATTTGGAAAAGGAAATGCATAAGCTTGCAAAAGTTTCAGAAAGTATTTTCCATTGGTTTTCTGTGTGGAGACCAAGAGGTCGTAGGATTGTGCTAATGAATCCTAAGGGTATGGGACCTTTGGGGAAGTTGAGCACAAGTCAGAGGCTGAGGTCTAGGAAACAAGATGTTGAGGAATCATGGCAGCAGACCCAGCGGGTATGAGACTTCTGTATAGCTGAGTTTGACACCCGATTCTGAGATTCTAGAGCCAATAAATCGGAGGGTTGCATTGTCGGAACCAGGGAGCGTGAAACTCCTAGGTGGTCAAGCACGATTGACTAAGTTGTGGTTCGAGGGTTGTGGTACTGTCTAGACCTTACGGTAACATTGTAGCAGACCAAAGAGATATGAAACCTCTGTGTAGCTAGGCATGGTACTAAGACTTGAAGTGCTAGCTAAGACTAGGGGCGGGAAGCCTCTGATTGTTCGGGGCACTAAGACTATGCAACGCTCCATTACGCTACATACTAGTATCAATACCACCCAAGAATTTATATTAACTAATTAACCATGAAAACTAAGATTTAAAAAATGATAATTTCAATTATCTACCTCTACCCAAAACCTCAGTGTGCAGCTATGTGGCTCCTAATTGTGTACTAGGATTGGATTGCACTCCTTAATCTGCACCTGGAAACAAAACATAAAAACAAAACCATAAGAGTGACATCAATGCCACTCACTACGTGCCCACAATAAACCTCGACGAGAAACCACAAGAAAACTCACAAATCACCATTATCAAAACCAATTCAGAAGAATTCTCAAATCCGTAAAACTTAATTATGATCATCCAGATTATCACTCGCAAACCATGCCTTTTAAAATCATAATAATCATTTTCAATGAAATCACATGCACTTTGCAAACTATTTCGTTCATTCTCTAAAACCAAATCCTCATCCAAAACCATTTCAAAAAAACCACACACACATGAGCATAATCCGTCGCATCACCCTAACTATAGGCCATCGGTTAGCCACAAGCAGTTGATGAGGTCTCCTGCCTCTCTCAACTACAGTGCCGTGGTGAACCACACCATACAAGAGTCCAACTACCCTAGCTATAGCCTCACTATATCACATATATCCCACACACACACGGGGTGCGTCCTCTGACACTCTTTGATGCCCGAGCACCTAGGGACTCAAACCCTAGACTCGACTATCATCGACACTAAAGGTAATCTAGGTCCTCCATGCTCGGGCCTTGTAATACCACCACCACAATCATGAGGCTATACCTTCAGACTCAAGCTCAGAAATCACAGAAAACATTTTCAAACATATGCATTTCCTTTTCAAAACCATTTCCCAAACATTTTTCAGTACATAAATCATTTACGGAATCAAATGAAGATTAAACGCAAGAATTTTCACTAGAAACAGGGTTTGTTGGACCAACAATGCGATACTCTCCCACGGAACTAACCCAGAATGCCAACCCGTGGGGCATGTCCATGAGCCAAACCTATGAGTCAGGTTTTTACAAACTAACCAGACTCTTGAAAACACAATATCCAAATGTTACCAGAGTTGGGAACTTAAGGCGGACTCACCACGAACTTCCTAAAGCACACAAAATATGTAGGAACGTATAGCCCTGAGTCTTCTACCATTTGGGACAAAAAAACACTAAAAACCAATTTGTATAACTCGAGATATAAAAATCTAAACCAACAAAGTTCATTGGAAAGCACTATTACAAATGCAATCGAATTTCACCAAAAAACCTCTGTTAAATCATTATAAATTTATTGAATTGCTACAAATCATCAATTCTATGCAAAAATACACATTTATCTTGAATTTAAGTGAAATTAAAGGAGAAAATGGAGGAAGGACGCGAACACTATGTAACACCCGTAAAATTCATTTTTGTAATTATTTACATTTTATGAATTTTATTCCTGGACGGGTGTTACTGTTCTGAGGCTCGTTGTGTGGTTTTGTGCTTTTGGGCTTGGGCCACGTGGACTGGCTTCCGATTGCGTGTCCTTGTGCGTGGTTTGGCACTATGTATTGTGGCACTGTGCGTGTGGGGCCCAACTGTGGGTCCGTATGGGGCCCAGTGTGGGGACCACGTGGGGCCCGCGTTCATGGGCCATTGGTTATGGCTGGTGGTTGGGTGGAGTGGTTTGTTGCTCATGCGGTGTGTCGGTGGCTGAGATGTGTAGGTGAGCACGTTCCTAGCTACTGCGAGCGTAGACTTTATAAGCCGCACTGCACTCCTCGCCGCTCATCGTCGCCTTCTCCTTCCTTCTTCCTTTCCTCTCCTCCTCGGCGGCGCTTCTCTCCTCTTCCCCACCTTCCTTCCCTTCCTCCCCTTCCACCCCACTCCTCCTTCTCCACCCCATTCTCCTTTTCTCTTTCTTCTTCCACTCGACTTCCTCTGTTTCCCTTGCATCCCGTGCCGAGAGATAGAGAGAGATTGAGGGAGTGAAGTAGAGGGATGCGGTAGCATGGGTGGCGCGTGGAGCTTGGGTGGAGCGTCCTTGGGATCGTGGGGTCGCCGAGGTTCGCTGCGGATCGACCAGAGATCGTTGGAGGCGTTTTCAGGTACGCATCTCCACCTCATGTAATAGAGAGCATGAAATTGGTAGAAAATGCTAGGATTTGCATGGAATCTAGGTAAATTTACTTTCCTAGAATTTATTGTGATTTTATGAGAATTTATGGCAAATTTATTGGCATTTATGATGGTTGGTGTGTTTTGGGTCCTTTTGACCCTTCAGCCTTTGTGATTTTATATCTTGATGCATGGTGAATGGATTGTAGTTTTGTTTGTTAGGTTTTGGAGTAGACTCGAGAGTCTACACCATATGTTTTATGCAAGATTTTTGGTGCTTGTTTAGGGGTTCCAATCGGAGGCCCTAGTTGGGGTGATCTCGGACGGTATGGTTTGGGCCGTTTTCTAGTTTCGCAGAACTCGACATACCAGAATGGGAACGGCATACCGAATCAGTGGATTTCGGTATACCGATTCTTTTCGGTATACCGTTTTTCTATCAGTTTAGGTCCTTTGGTCCAAATTCGGTCGTCCGATTTTGGACAGTCGCTCGAATCAGGAGATTTCGGTCGACCGAACCAGCTTTAGTATACCAAATTTGGCCTGAGTGTTGACCGTTGACCCGATTCGGTCGATTGATTCAGACCGGTCTATCGAATCAGGGATTTTCAGCATACCAAACCTATTTTTAGCATGCCGATTCTGGGCCCAAATGAGTTTATAAAAATGCATTTTCTGAGGGCTTCTGGATTACCATGTTTTGTCCCTGTAAGATGGGATTGTGGGCCATCAGTGGTGGTCCCCTGGGACACCTAACACGTCGCTTTACCGAGGTTTTGGAAGAATTTTCAAAGGATATGAAAATGGTTTGGAAAATAGATTTCAAGGAAATGATTGGCCTGTTTTGGAAAATGTTTTCTTGGTTTTCTGTGTGCGGGCCGAGACAGTGTGGGACCGTGTCGTTGGGACAAGGGAATGTGACGACATTCTCGGGTGGTCGGGCGTGACTCCCTAGTTGAGGTCGGGGGCCGAGATACCTGAGGCTGAGAGACGTCGGGTCCTGGAGGTATGCGACCCCTTGACTGTCGTCTCAAGGCTAGGGTTGTGGTCCGCGGGTTGAGGTGTCTTGTAGCATGACGGGGAGGTATGATACTCCTACTGTCTCTGTGAGCACTGAGGTTCGGGTGTTGTCGGGTGTGGAGGTATGATACTCTCTCCTGAGCACCGTGTGTGGAGGACCCCGTGAGGAGACATACCCTGTGGTGGCCAGTGCGGGTGGGACACGTGTCCCGTAGCTGGTAGCATCCTGAGAGACAGGATAGCCTTCCCAGGAAGGGGTTGGCTTTTGAGGGTTCTCCTGAGAGAGCGGAATCGCGGGACGGTGAACGCTCCTGCACAGGGTGGCCGTCACTGTGGCGGTGCAGAATGCTGTGGTCGCTCCTCAGCGGACTACGTGTGGCCAGAGTTTGGTTACCTAGCGTCGGACTTCCCGACTCACTGTGTGTGGTTTTGGCCGTTGAGGGCCTTTGCTTGTGGCTTTGGGCTAGTAGAGCCTCGGTTGTGGTTTTAGCCGGTGTGGACCTGGTTTATGAGGTTTTGAGAAATGGTTTGCGAAATGAATTTAAAAGGAAAGTAGATTATAGTTTTGTTTTCTATGGTTTTCCTTGGGGTGCATACTGGGTGACTTTTGTCACTCATACGTTTTTCCTCGTGTTTTGGTTTGCAGGTGCAGGCATGCAGACGTTTAGCGTAGTGCATATAGTCTGGAGTCTCCTAGCCGCACACACAGGTTCCTAGTAGTTAGATATTTACTGTATGACTTTCATTTTCCTGTAATTTAATTTGTTTTAAATTATTGTGGAAAATGTGGCGCGTGACACACTATGTGTTTCAGACGACCTCTATCCATCTCCGACGAGCTTCCTCTTGCCCTCAGACCCTCTCTCTCTCTCTCTCTCTCTCTTCTCTAGTTTTTGTTCGACACCTCCTCTCTTTCTCTCCTCCTCCTTTTATTCCCTTTCTTTGTTGTCACCACTTGCCACCAACAGTCACCGATAAACGCAAGTTGACCGACAATAGGGCATGGTATCGGGCGACAATGACTGTAGGGCATGATGTGCACAGTGAAGGGTGGCATCTCACTTTGCTATAATGTGCTTGTTTGACATTTTCTCTTGTCTTGGTCCTACACATGTACTTGGGTTACAAAATGCCAGAACACTACACAATACGGAGAACCAGAGGAAAACATCATCATAACTGAGGGAATTAAATACAAACCAACATTGATGCACAATCATATAACCAGATTATCTAAAAGTACAAATAGTCGTCAACCTTGCTATATGATTTACATCAATTCTAAATATTAGGTTTGGCCAAAATGCAATACTAGACCACGAGCCTTATCCGTAGTACTAGTTTGAGGGTCTCTTCTATGATACTAATCTGCGGTTGTCCCATACAAGTGTGTAGATATTACAGACTAGGACGCTAAAAGAGTGTATCCTATGGTGTTGTCCTGAGAGAGAACAGCTTGCCTGAGGAAGGTGAGCAGCTTTCCGACGAAGGTTAGCTTTGTGAGGGTCCTACAGAGAGGCAGGACAATAGGACGGACATGCTCCTTATAAGTTGGTTGGTCCTCACAAGGTCGTTGGTCAGTGCCACTACAAACATTGTAGTTTGTGCCTCAATAGACTACTTGTAGGCTAGTGTTAGTTACTTAGCGTCAGGCAATACGACACATTGTTGAGGGTCCTTAAGAGATTGCGATTCGGGATGGATGGGCTACAACCTATCTGTGCCAGTGCAATGATACTTCGATGGCTTCTTGTGGCTAGCGTTTATTATTGTTGCGATTTTGCTAAGTTTTGATTCCATAGATAAGGCTCTAGTCTAGAGAAGATCATGGTTTCTAAGCAATGGCTCTGTGGTTTTTGTTTTGTAGGTGTGTTATTTGCGATTGTGAGCATTCAGACATCGTTGACTGTCTGACCCATACAAAGAGTACGTGGGTTCAGATTATGTATGGTTTTAGGCTTGACTTGGCAAGGAATAGCCATTTCAAGTGTACATAAGAGTTTCGAAAAATGTGCTTATGATTTTGGTTTGAAAGAAAGAGAAAATGGTTTTAAAAGGCATGCTTTAAAGGATTTGTTGCTTGCTGGACAATAGTAAATTGTCTTGTTGTGGTGTTGTAGCATCCAGATGAGATACTGATGCTTTCGACATGGTTCCGCTTAGTTTCTCGATGTTGTTTGCTAAGTTGTTTTGATGTGTGTTTAGGGTGGGTGTGTGCTGGGTGACCTTTTTAGTGATCACTCATGTATACTTTATTTTGTGATTTTCACAAGTGTAAGTTAAGAGTTGTCTTTCTTGCTAGTGCATATAGGAAGGAGTCACACTACCACACATCACAGATTCTAGGTAAGTATGTAGTATTAGATTTATTTCTTTTAATTATGCTTCATATTATTTGCTTGGATTTAGAATAGGTGTAATTAATAGAAAATGAAAAATTATAATTAAGATAGCATGTTAGCGACTGGGGGTCGTTATAGATTTCTTCTCCTTTGGATCTTTTGGGGCTTCCATGGTGGAGATAAGAATAAGCCGGTGTGGTTGGCTTCCTATCTCAATTTGTTGGCGTCTTTGGTCGAGTTATTAGACGTGACCTAGGTGGTTCTTGAGACCTGTTGTTTCATGGTTCAGGTGAATTATTCTTATGGATCTTGTAGGGCCATCTCCAAGATAGTGGCACCTTGGACAAGTTAGCTTGAAAAGAGGAACAGTTCGAGTTGGTTTGGATATTTTTGATGGGAGCAGCATTGAGTTGAAAACATATTTGAATTTGACTTCCGAGTTGTCCTTACGTTTTAGATATGATTGTTTCACTGAATATAGTGATTTTTGTGGCTTTGGGTTAGGATGAGTTTGGTTGCAGTGAGGTAACATGGTAACTTGCAATTCACGCTAGTTGGAGAATCACAAGAGGTGCTACCCAGCCCATGCTATTGGTATTGGCTACAATGGTGATTGTGCTTTGGATCTGGTGGAGTGTCAACCTAGGGAACAATTCCTTTAAATAGATAGCACCTGGTTAGCTAATTTGTTAGTACACTCTAGAACAATAAAGAGCTTTGTTGTGACTCAGTAACTAGATTCTTTCACGCCAAACATTGGAAGAGATTCTTAGGAAGAAGAGAGGTGTTATTAAGCACGTGGTGTGATGTTTAGGTTGTTTGCTGGCCAATGTAGAGCATTTGAGTGGCATAGCAGATGCATAGTGGGATCTAATTACATCCAGTCATCCCTATAACCAGTGTGTTTGCCAGAGATGCTCAGGATAATTCATGCTTTAGGGAGGCACCGTTAGAAGCCTTGAGCACAGTGTAGATGCTTGAGTATAGCTTCCTTATCCTTGAATTGATGGTCTGACAGAATGAGTTAGTTAGAACCTAGGAAGGACCATATGCATTTGATTGTGTTTACCCACAAAAGTAGTTGTCAACTTGACAACTGGTTGGCCCTATGTGAGGCCCTACAAGAGATTGCTTGTACCATTGGAGTAAGGTGGGTGAATGACAACTCTCAAGTCCTTGGCGGGATGAAATGGATTTGTGGAGCGGAGATTTCTCTTGCTGGTCTTTGAGTTTTGGCGACACCATTGTGGTGGTTATCTGGGATCTTAAGATAGGCATTCGAGCTTGACACCCTTAACTTTTTGCCTTGAGCAATTTCAGGAATGAAATTCTTTTAAGGGGGTAGGATGTAACAACTCGGATTTTAGACAGCTTTTAGGCTAGAAATTTAATTTGGTAGGGTGTTGGACGCTGAGTGTGGTGCACTTAATGTAAAATGCAGAATCAGCAGCGTTCTACACCTACATTTGTATTTTCTGACTTTCTGAATGTTAGACGCAGCAAGTTCCTCGTCTTATGTAAGACACTAAGAAATATGCGATTAACACCTCGAACAATTCCAAAAAACTCTACTACTTGTAAAAGTGGCATCCATTGCCTCTTCTCTTGTTTTTCTTTCTCTTCTTTCTTGTCTGGGAAGAGAGGGTTTCCAGATGGATATTTAGGGAGAGAAAGAGAGAGAGAGATGAGGGATTGCATGGCCTTACATGTTGGAAAAGAAGCTGTGATTGAGCTTGCATGTTGGGTTCTTCTTCATGCATGTTGTTGGTGGTTTCAAAGGTGGATCTTGGAAAGTTTGGTCGCCTCTGAAGCTTCAAGAGGAGAGATCTTGTTGTGCATGCAACCTAGAGTTGAAGGTAAAGACTTTGTGAGGTTGAGCAATATCCTTCCTCCCCTTTTTATGTGCATGCACTATTTGATTTGGTCTCTGGTATTGCATGCACTACTGGGAGTTGGAGGAACTCTAAGTGTGATTGAGGAAGCTCTCAGCATTGGAGTTTTGAAAGGCATGTAGCAACATTGAGTTCAAGGTGAGCCATGTTGGTCTCATGGCTATGAGCTTTCTTCTATGTCTCCCTTTCTCTTTGGGTGCATGCATTGATCCCTTGAGTTCCTCTTTGTTGCTCAAGTTGTTGCAAATTGTGGGAGCCTAGAGGATGCTTGAAGAATGTTTAGAAGGTTTCTCGAAGCTCTGGTCTTGCATAGAGGAGTGTTGCATGTAGATGGGTTCTCTTCTTGGTGAAAGGTACATATCCAATTAGAAGTAGTTTAGATTATTTTGTGGTTAGGATTATGTTGCATGCAGTTTATTAGATGCTCCTCTAGTCTTATTTTGATTAGTGTACAAGATGATTAGGTTTGCATGCTTGGCCCTGGAGTTGTAGATTAACTTTTATAGTTGGGTTGTAGATGCAAAGTCTAGTGTGTCCTATGTTGGACACATTCTTAGCAGCGTCTTACAACTATACTGCAGAAGCTGTTTTTTTTCTTATAAAAGTAGCAAATTGATTTTGAGATTTAAATTGGTTGCATGCATTAGATTATATGCTTATTCCTTTCCTTTTTTGATTCTTATTCTGAGAATTGGACATGCATGATAGATTTTTGGAAGATTGTTGAATAATCTGAGTTTGGGTGTTAGACGCAAAGCTCGTAACGTTTAGTGTTAAATGCAGCATATTACGCGTCTTACATCTAAAAACCTATTTTTATCCTTTTCCCTGTAGAACAAATTAAGATAATGATTTGAAATACTAAGCTTCCCCTTAAATGGCTTAGATGTGTAACAAGATTTATGTTTAACCTTAGGATATTAACCATAACTCGAGAATAGGTTGTGTATATGTGTGGTGTACTAAATAAGATATTCATGTACACTGGGTGTTTAACGCAGGCTATAGGGAATTTAATGTAAATTGCTTGGACTATTGTGTTCTAGACTTCTACTACAAAACTTGAAGTTCTGGTTGTTGTTTTTGTTTGAGCTTTCTATGTTGATACTTCTGGGTGAGTTGAATGCCCAAAAAATGTGGTTTTTAGTTGTTAATTCTGAGAGTTTGGAATTATTGTTTTGTGTTTTCTTTCATTGGTATGAGTTGGGATTTTGATATTATTTTCCAGTTCAGTTTTGCTTTGTGCTAAGGGTGTGGGAGATAGGCACATGTCTCTGGCATGTGGTTGAGGCGTGTAATATCAGCACTAGTTTTTGGCTTGACAGAGGGACCACAATGGTTGTGTTTTTGTATGACACTTGGGCTTGATTATCCATTTTAATTGTAAATCATGTAATTAATTGTAATATTGTACAAATGGTTTATTAATGGATAATCTGTTGTTTCTTGTGAGTGTGAGGGTTTGGTTGGCTTTCTGTGCACCTATTTGTGATTTGGGACCAATGTGAGGTCCGATTTGGGGATGCATAGTCGCCTTAGTTTGTGTGCCTGTCTTTTCTTCTTTTTTTTCTTTCTTTCCTTTTTCTTTCTCTCTCTCTCTCTCTCTCATTAGCCCTCACAATCCCTGTCCCCTTCTTCTTCTTCACACGAACCCGTGCCACCAGAGACACCAGCCCGTGCCTCCCCATCTCTTCCGACATGATGGGTGGCTGGCGCCATGCGGGAGGAGGAGGAGATAAGAGGAAGGAGGTGGCAGTGGGAGGAAGTCAGGAGAGAAAGAAGGAAAAGAGGAATGGTGTGCAAGCTAAAGGGAGAGGAGGAGAGCTGAGCCGTGGTCCACCAGTGGGGAGGAGCTTCGCTAGGGCGAGGAGAGGTTCCCCGGAGTGCCATTTCAGGTACGCGACTCCCTTTCTCCCTCGTTTCCACGGTTTTAGTTCAATATGTTAAATGCATGAAAATAAAGATAAATGCATGTAAAATTGTAGAAAAATAGTAGAATTGATGAGAATGTGTTGAATAGCATAAATATGTAGATATCATATGGTTAGGATGGAAATTAGTAAGGTTATACGAGATTTAGGGACGTAAGCTACAGTAGATGTTAATGAGCTTCACCCCCTTTGTGGTTTTCGTATGAATTGCATAGTTAATGGATTCATGAATGGTTTGAGGGTTTTAAAGTAGACTCAAGGGTCTACACCCCATGATTTATTGGTATTTTATGATGCTTGTTTGAGGGGTCTGTCGGAGGCTCCCAATTTTGACAAATGCGAAGGCTGAAACGGGGAAGGTGCCCTAGTTGCGAACAATTCGGCATGCCGAACTAGATTCGGCATACCGAATTCCTATCAGATTAAGCTAGGATACCTGGTTTCGGTAGGTCAAAATCATCCGGTCGACCGAAACATGGGTTTTTGGTATACCGAAAATGTTCGGTATACCGAACCAGGGATTTCCGGTATACCGAACTTGGTTTTCGGTCTACCAATTTTGCCTTGGCTTATATATATATAAATGTGAACATAAAATGGAAATAAAAGGTTTTAAATGGACAATGAGCATGTGTTAATGGTGTGTTCCCCATGTAAATGACATGGGAGAATATGGAACCCAAATAAGTATATTTGGGAATGGTTTTGGATTTAGAGCCTTAAAAAAATGAATAAAAGTGATTAAATGTATGGTTTTTGAGTAATTTTGTGTATGAGACCCAATTTATGATTTAAAAAACATGATTTTTCATGAATTAAGTTGGAACCCCAGAAGAGGGACATGTGTTGCATGGGAAAAGATTCTTGCAACTAAGAGAATGAAATGAAAATGATCTTGAAAAGTAAAACTTAAAGAGTTTTGAAATAAAACACTATTAATGTGTTGTAGAACCACGGGGGTTGGTGTCAACATTGTGGTAGGAGTATAAGACTCCAATGAAACCAATTGTCAGATACGACTATGGTTGTCGAGCTTGAGACGGTGTAGGTTGAGCCTGGGTATATGGGCCTGGGTGTTCGGGTCACCGAGCTCGTGACGGTGTAGACTGGGCCTAGGAATATGAGACCTAGGTGTCCAGGTCATCGACGGTGTCGGCTGAGCCTGGGTTATTGAACCTAGTTGTTTGGGTCACCAATGGAATGTCAAATAAAGACATATCCCTGTGCATATGAAATGAAATTGAGGTCGATTGGCCTAGGTGATGTCATCCCGCATGGGGAATTTCACCGCGGCTGTGTAGAGAGGTAGGGGAAATGGTGTCCTCACCTACTGTTTGTGTGCCAGGTTACCCCTGATCAAAGTAACATCAATAAAGAAAAGTGGAAATGAATAAGAAAGTGTGTGGTTTTGTGAAAAAGAAAGAAATATGGTTTGGCTAGGATTGGACTTGTGAATGGTCCTAAAATCCTAGAAATGAATATGAATTGTATTTTAACCAGTTACCAGCCAATGTTTGTGATTTTGGTTTTGAGCCCGAGAGGCATGGTGTTTTAGGCAGGATCTAGTCGAAAATGTGGATTTCAGAATATGAGAAAGGTTTTGAAAAAGTATAAAAGAGAAAGAAAAGATGAGTTTTGGGAAAAATATGGTTTTGGAAACAATTTCCAAATGTTTTAAAAAGAAAAGGAAAGTGAATTTTGAGAAAAGCATAGTTCTAAGAACAGATTCCCAAGTGATTTCAAAGGAAAAAGGAAATAATGTTTTAAAATTGGATTTTCAAAAGAAAACCAAGTTTTATAGATTAAAAGTTGATTTTTGGTGCTTTTGCCAGATTTTGTTGTTTGTGTGTTTGGGGCGCGTACTGGGTGACTTAGATGTCACTCACGCGTGCTTTATTTGGTTTTCAGGTGAAGATCTTATGCAGTCGAGTTCTGGTGCTGGAGTAGGAGCTTCTAGCCACACATCGTTTCTTGAAGGTGAGCCTTAGTTACAGTTATTTAATTTTATTGTAATTAGTGTAATTTTGCTTATGATACTGTGATCTTGGTAGTGTGTCCGGGATCGGGGCGTTACATTTTGAGTTGGTTTTTGGTATAAATCCTAATGGTTTTCCAAATGATTTGTGAAAATATTGAAAATGTTTTTGGAAAATGTTTTTCATTGATTTCTATTTGTGGAGACCAAGAGGTTATAGGATTATATTGGTGGATCCAAGGAGGTATGATACCTCTGGAAAAGTTAAGTATAAGTTCGAGGTTGAAGCTTAGGAACCAAGATGTCGTGGAATCATGGTAGTAGACCGAGAGAGTATGATACCTCTGTGTAGTTGGGTGTGATGTCTGAGATTGAGATTCTAAAGTCAATAGGTCGGAGGGTCATGTTGTTAGAACCAAGGAGTATGATGAGACTCCTAAGTAGTTAAGCACAATTGACTGGGTTGAGGTTCAAGTTGATGTGCAGGTGGGACCTGGAGGTATAAGAATCTAGTTGCTCCAGACACTGAGACTGGGGGTACTGGCTAGACCCAGAGGTGAGAGACTTTGGTTGCTCACGACACTGAGATTAGGACACTAAGAGGGTTGACCCTATGGTGTTTGGACCAGTATGGGTAGTTACACGTGCCCCGTTGCTAGTGACGTCTTGAAGGAGGACAACTTTCCCATGTGGAGTTAACATTTTGTGGATTCTTCTAAGAGTTGGACTTCGAGATGAATAGTGTGACCATGCCGACCCACAAGGGAGAAGGCGGATCACAGCCATGCCTCGACTGGCGAAATGCGCAAGGAAAAGAAAATAAAGGAAAAAGAACGGAGTCGCCACCTAGTCTTTTAATGGAAAGACGAGGAAAACCAAAAAACACACAAAAAAGGCAAAAAAAATCGATGCAAGGATGCATGCATGATTCATGTCTAAGGATAAGCAAGATGAATGCGAGCCAGAGAAAGGGTA
>JAMKQA010003341.1:0-20973 GCA_024699735.1 Posidonia australis
TAGGTTAATGGATCCTGTTGTATAGGTTAATGGATCCTGTTGTATATGGATCCTGTCAAGATCCATTTACTTACTATGCATTGTATTTAAACCCCTCTACTCTAATGCAAAAACCTAATTAGCTTCTCTAATTCAACTGTAACCAACCGACCAGAGGTAAAAAGATTGAAGCAGAACTACAAAAACAGTACACAGATGTACCTAGCCGAATTTAATATTTTATCTATGGTATATGATACCATGTTAGACATACACCATACAACCTAATTAGAAAAGTTCACTTTCTGCACACACGCAGAGATTTTCAAATAAATGCACAGTAACAGAACAATAAATCATTAATAAAAACCTGCCAACATGAGGGCATGTATTCACAGTATGAATATTTTTCTTGATTCCTATTTGAAATCTCCAGAACTGTACCATCATCTGAGGACCATCTTCCCAAGGTCCTGTAAAAAAGATAATAAACTAGCATCTTATTTAAATGACTATGAGATTTCGTCAAAGCTTAGAAGAGTAAAATCCTAACTTCCAGAAGCAACACGGTGGCTCTTTATTGCTTTTCCTAAGTAGCATCCATTGTAGTTAAATTTCTTTTTGTATTTATATAGAACCTTATCCATGCATAAACAATTTGCAAACAAGATTCAACTTTTCTGATAACATGTGCACATGATACTAAATGTCTACGCGTGTCACCGAAATTTCTCCGACACGTGTCTTATTTTCAATTTACCGACATGACTCCAACACGATATCAAAGTGGAAGTTTTCTAAACAAATGTAAATTTTTTTGACAGTGTTTCCATCGACACGATTCCGACATACCAATATTTCCCCGACACGTATCTATTTTTCAACTTATCGAAGTCCGACACGAAATCGACATTTAGAACCATACATGTGCATCAAATACCTTACATGACAAATGATGTAACTCGAACATATCAGTAATATTTTTTCTAGAGATATACAACACAAATATGAATTAGTTACTAAAATCATTATCTATTATCATTAATTTGATAATCTGAAACTAAGAACACAAAGATACCTAACATGAGGGTTATAGTGAGAAACTATTAGTTGATGTCAACATTTCCTTTGCTTAGATGAGCCAAATAAGGTTATTGTGGGATCAACAACTATGTGACACTACAGAAGTAGAAGGCCAATAACCAGGATGACGAGGAAGAAGACATCCAAAAGGATTGACCTCTATATATTATTTATTCATTAACAAAATGTAATTCTTGGATGAGTACGTAATAATATGGACCCACCTATTTCCTAAAAAAGACGTATATTCCATAGTTGTTTATCCCATAATGGGCAAGCAAGACATCCTAAGCAGACACTAACCACATAATTCCAAGTAACATATAAAAGCATACATGACCCATATTTTAACGAAGATAATAACATTTAGTTCAAGTAAAATACAAAAACTAGCATGTAACTCAATATGATATTAAAACTCTTTCAATTGAATGCTCCGTTTATTGGAGCAATCATAAGGCCATGGTGAATCCCACATCTTCCTTATTGTCTGTACTCTATAATGGCTTCCACATATTCATCATTCCAATGGTGTTTTTGACTCAACTTCATCTTCTTTTCAGTTCTCACAGGCCACGACCCACTTTTTTCGCCTTCTGTTGTACAACATGATCAACAAGTGTCATAATCAGTATAGCACTTCTGAAAATCTTTGTAGCAGCACTATAGAGGAACTTAGAATAACTGAGAAAGAGGAAAACACGAGATTGAGAAAGGACGAGGATAAAGAATGATAAAGGGTGACAGATGGGTATGTAAGAAAAAACAAGTGGAGAGAAGAAAGAAAAATGATATGATAAAGGGTGAGAGATGAGGGCACCAGAAAAAGGAAGTGGAGAGAAAAAGAAACACTGTGATATAGAGTGACAGAAAATACAAAGAAAAAGGAAGTGAATGGCTTTCATTATGGTGGCAACAACTGCAAGACAACAGCTAACTACATGAGAAAAGTTTAAGACAAAAGTAGGGCCAATCTAGTGTACCTCTTATAACAATAATTGACAGGTCATATCATGCTAAGGAAAACTTCAGTTGTGCCTCCCTTCTACTTATGATGAACATCTTAAGGAAGGACAGATTATGCATGATGTTGTCTGGTTTTACTTACAAGTTACAACTTAAGTTCAGTAAAATTCATCTCTCTCCCTCATTCCTAAATAGGTCATGTTAAATGTAAATGTTAAGAGTTAACTATTTTATTAGTTAGTAGTTAGATGGGTTAATAGATCTTTGAATCCATATATCTTATCTAATCCATATATATACTTTGTACTCATTGATTTTTTATATAAATTATATCATTTTTCTCTACATGGTACCAGAGCACTAGGTTTTGTGCCTTAGAATACTTTTTCTGCAGCCACTACAACTACTACCTATCGCCACAACAACTGCTACCCATCATCACCACGGGTGCAAATGGATACAATATATCCCGTATCCATTTATAAGCAGACGCGGATATCCGTATCTGCCTAGGAGTAGATACGGATATGAATATGATTTTTTGAATTTGAGCGGATCTAGGAGCAGATACGGATACAGATACAGATATCCGTATATATATATAGACAACTTTTATATCTTAACATCTAACCAATAGATTAAAAATCTAAACCACTAAATATGATCAAAACTATTTAAAATGTTTGTATATAAAAAATCATGTGATTTTGAAATTCCTAAATATTAAATGTAACATGTACTTGTTATAACTCATAAAGAACCATTGAATTTGATATGAATAGATCTATATGCTATAAGTTTTTAAATGATATAGATTTTGATTTGTACCTAATCTAGGTGATATATATTAAGATCCATGAATTACGTTTTAGTTTTGAAACTTATAACTTAGAGATCTAGCGACTCTTGCTTTAAAATCGTTGAATTTGTACATGAATAGATATATATATGAGGAGTCTCTAAATGATGTAAATTTTTGTATGTATCAAATCCAAATAATGTTGATTAAAATCCATGGATTACATTTTGATTTTTGTCAAATTATTTATCTACTTTACAAGGATTTTACTTTGTTACTTATAGGATTTTACTAACTTTAATTAACAAAATATGTTGTAAAATATGATTTTTTTTATTTATTAATCATTAATTAATTATACATCTATAATAGTAGAATATTAAAATTTGGATTCATAATTTCATCTCTTTTTGGAAAAGATAAGTCTAATCTATCATTATGTCTAATTTATTTTTATTTTTGATATATATTATTTTTATTTCATATATACTAAATAACTTAAAATATATGAAAATCTTATTAATGATTTGATTAACTATGTAATGTATATATCGCTATATCCGTTTTTATATCCGATTTTATCCATATTCAATCCTCTTTTATCCGTTTTTTGAGGATATGGATATGTAAATTTCCTATGATATCTGTTTCAATATCCGTATTTCAAAAATGAATACGGATATGGTAACACCAATATTTGTACCGTATCCGATCCGTTTACACCCCTATTCACCATCATAAGAGTCGTCGCCAAACAACCTACTAACATCAACAAACACCAGAGTTCATTGTAGTTGCTAATTTTTGCTTCTTCCAATCTTCCTCCTTCGGTGTTTTGCATTGAAGCCACTCTCCGTAATCAATTTGTTGGTTGACAAGGCTTTTGTAGAAACCCTATCATTGTATTCATTTTTGTTCATATGTAGTAAGCATCTACTGGATTTGTTGATCGTTGTTGGAATTGTGATGATATATAGGATCAGTTCGTTGTTTATTGGGTTTGATGATGTTGTCTTTGTCTACTTCCATTCTCCGTATGTTTATTGGGACCACTAACAAATTGAATGGTATGAATTATAGTTTATGGCCACAATCTTTCAATAGACGTAATGGCTTCAATGAACGTGTTGGACGTCGTGGAAGGTTTACATGTATATCTAGTTATCATGTGAGTCACATTGTTGATCGTTGCTGGGACAAGTATAGTAAACCAACCAATGCTGCAAATAATGCCTCACCCCAAAAGGCCCTACAGATGTGATTACTTTGATATGTAAAGAATTTTAAAAACTCAAATTATTTGCCTCTGCCGCTACTACACCATCTCCTACAGCTATTATTGTACAAACTTAGGTAGTACTACCAACATTGCCTCTAATTTGTCTTAATGCGTCTTCCCATATGATAGGTAACAAATCTTTATTTTCCTCGGTTGAAACTTCTTATGTTCATCCACTTGTCATAGATGTAAATAGTTCTAGTTCTCTTATTCCTCTTGAATTTGTTCTTTTTGTCCCCAACTTTATAGCTAATTTATTATCTATCAGTAAAATCACCAAAGAACTTAATTATTGAGTAATCTTTTATGTTACTCATTGTGTGTTTCAGGATCTCCAAACGACGAAGAGAATTAGTGAGGGGTATAAGGCTGGTGGAATGAAATACTTAGATGTTCTATCTTCTAATATTCATGCATTATTGCTACAAGTGTCTCCTCTTTAATGACACCTTCGTTTAAATCATCTGTCTATTGAAAAGCTTAAGAAGATTGTATCAACTCGTCAATTAGGCAAGCATCATAGGTCGTCTTTCTCATCTAGAGTTTAAAAACGATACTCTTCACCATTTAAATTAGTCTATTGTGATATTTGGAGATCTTGTGGATTTCAGAGTATATTTGATTATTCTAGAACGACCTTAATCTATCTTCCTAAATATAAATCACAAGTTCCAGTCGTAGTTTAAAATTTTTATAATGAAATAAAATGTCAATTTTCTTCTTTTGTTTGCTTCTTTCGTACTAATAATGCCTTAAAATTTATGTTTAAAGAATTTACAAATATTTGTTCTTTTAATGGTATTATACACCAAACATCGTGTTGTCATTCCTCTCAACAAAATGATGTGACTGAGAGAAAATTACGTCATATTTTGAATGTTACTCGTACTTTGATATTTCGTACACATGTTCCTAAATTTTATTGAGGTGATGTTATTCTTACTACGTGTTGTCTTATCAACAAGATGTCTATCAGTTGCTTATAACATGATGTTGTCTTATTTTACGTTACTCATCGTATTTTTTATTATACTTCTTTTGTGCATGTTTTAAAAACGAACTTGGATAAATTGTCTCATTGTGCAATAACGTACATATTTTTAGAATATTCTTGCACTTAAAAAGATTATTGTTGTCATGATCCTATCACTCGTAAACAATATGTGAATGTAGATATTATCTTTTTTGAGGATATGCCTTATTCCTTTTCTAAAGGTAGTGATCTTACTTTAAATATTTTTGTTATTCCTCTTTCTATATATGTTGCTCCTAATGCACTAGTTATTCCAAGTGCACCTATTGCTCGTAATACACCAAATGTTCCTCGTATTCCTTTGTAGGTTTACTCCACACATAGTCATCAAACACCAATCTTGTGTGCTCCACCACCTCAAACATAAGATGGAGTTTCTATGTTGCTATCTTTAACGATGTTTCTTTTGATAATGTTTCCTCTTCCGTTCGCCAATTTGCCCTTTCCCCATCTTTTTTGTGTATTCCTAGAATGTACAAAGAGGCCAATACAAATATTGCCGAATGTTGCATAATGGATGAAGAAATGTCTACTCTTACTTCTAGAGAGACATGGGAGTTAGCAGATCCTCCTGTAGGTGTAGACGTTGTTGCTTGTAGATGAGTATTTATAATAAAATACAAGTCAAATGGAATAGTTGACAAGTTCAAGGTACACTTTGTTGCAAAAGAATTTACACAAAAGTACAGTGTAGACTTCTTCGAAACTTTTTTCCCTATTACTGCATTAGTTCTATTCGAATTCTTGTTTCAATTGTAGGTGCAAATTCTTGTCCGAATTTTCATCTAGATGTCAAGAATATGTTTTTGTATGGAAATTTACATGAGATTGTATTTACAGAGCAACCTCCAAGGTATGTTGCTTTGAAGGTTGCTCAAGAGGAGACTCAAAAAGTATGCAAACTAAAAAAAACTATTTATAGACTCAAGCAAAATCCTCGTACATGGTTTGAAAAATTCGACCAAGTAATAACATCAATTGGCTTTACCAAGAGTCATGCAAATCACTCTATATTTACTAGATAGTGGGAATCAAGCGGTATAATTCTAATGATGTATATCGATGATATTTTTGTGATTGACAATGATTCGGTGGGTGTGGAAAAGACAAAATAAATAACTAAAAAAGTATTTTATAACAAAGAATATTGATCAACTACGATATTTTCTTAACATTGGGATAACTCGTGGTAAATAGGGGTTATTTCTATCACAAAGTAAGTTTACGATGGATTTACTATAAGAAATTAATATGTTAACTGTCAGACTTGTTACTAATATTAATCGTTACTAATATTAATCTAGATCCTATATCCTTGTTATAAACAGATGATATAAAGGATTTTGCTAAAAAAAATTAGGTACAAACATCTAATTGAAAAACTAATTTATCTTACAATCACTAGGGCAGATTTTACCTTTGTTGTTAGTGTGGTCAATCGGTTCATAGAGAATCCCAAAATATATCATTGGTTGTTCTTCATTATGTAAAGAATTCTCCCAACAAAAGGATGATATATCGTAATCATAGTCATTTAAATGTTGTTGCCTATTCTAATGCTGACTATGTTGGCTCTAATCGACATTCCACTACTAGTTATTGTACTTTTATTAGGCGTAATCTTGTGTTTGAAGAAGTAAGAAAAAAAATGTTATCACAATTTAATGTCAAGGCTAAATACAAGGTTTTGGCACATACCATCGGAGAACTGTTATGGTTGAAAATTCTTCTTGAAGATCTTAATGTAACTCATGACTATATTCTGTGATAATCAAACAACCATCAAAATAGCAAGTAACCCAATGTTTCATGAGCACACAAAGTATATGGAAGTTAATTGGTACTTTGTTCATGAGACTGGGATAAATAGAAAGATTCCTACACCATTTGCAAGAAATGAAGATCAAACTACAGGTATTATGTAGCAAGCTGAGCATAATAGATATATACGCTCTAACTTGAAGAAGAGTGCTAGAATTAATTGTTTTATTAGTTAGTAGTTGATGTGTTAATAGATCTTGTGAATCCATATATCCTACCTAGTCTATATATAAGCTTTGTACTCTTTGACTTTTTATGTAATTTTTATCACTGTTCTTTACAGTGTATGTAGCAAAACGTTGACAAAGTCGTACTTCAATTCTTGTGAGGATTATGCCTATACTATCTTGGCCTCTGCTATCCACTATAATTGTTTTTAGTCCCAACAAAGCCCTGCCAGCTAATGTGCACCCGTGTTTCTTCAAAACTTCAAATATCAGGAACCAATCAGCCATACTTGAGAGCTCTTTATGAATTGAAGGAAGCAGATATCAAAGAAGGAAAGAAAGAAAAACAAAAGGAAAGACAGTTGAATATTGTAAAAAAAAAAAAAAAAAAAGAGAAAACAGAACATGAAATATTCAAACGTGATATTTTGGAACTGACTTATGTGCCTCATTTCCTGAAGATTCAAACCCTAAAATTGTGGCTTTTGTAGCTAGAACAAGCATTGGCTGCACTTGAAGAAGTTTATGGACTTCAGAGGAAACAGTTTCCATGATGCTTTGAAGAGTCATGCTTTTCCTGCTAAACAAGGCAAGTTCAGAAGATAATAAAAACAAATAAGGATGGGATGACGAAAAGTTACATGAATAGTAACTAACAACCATTAAATGTTGCTTCACAAGGAAACCATCTTGTAATAAGACCAAGGCACTATCCTATTCAATTCAAATTCTTCTAGCATGGACAATGTTCAGAAATTTGGTTTGATTAACATTAACTATTTAATCAGAGAAACAGTGGGATTAGAAGTTGCATGAAATAGCTGTTCAAACTGATTAAACACTTTGAAGGTCAGTCGATTGACAGAATAGTGTTTAGTGCAATCAGTAATCAATGCCCTGATAGAGTGAACAACAACTACGATTTTGCTGAACCTTAAGCATATAGTAATGTACCACAAGACCTGGTGTCTCTGTGTATAACCTTTCTGATGCAGGACAAAAGAAGCTGAGTGAGTAGTGAGGCACATGATGTGGGACAGCCATGGAGAAGGAGAAGAGGAAGGAGAAGAACACAAGCACTTTCTCTAACTGTACCCAATTCTCATGAATCAATCAACTTTCTCTAACTCTACCGAATTCTCATGAATCAGTCGATTGAATGATCCTTATGCTAAGCATGCCTGAAATAGAACATAGATCCTTTTTAGATGTAAACACAGATCCTAATTCTACTCAAACAAGAAATAACAAGATAATTATCATAACCCTATATACATTGTAACCTATATATATCATAATATAGATAAATATCTAAATAACCAAGGATGCACTCTACACCAAAACTCAATCGCATCAGCATCATATTCCAAAACGAGACTTCGGCTGTAACACCCTGTTCCTACCCAAAAAAAAATGGAAAATTTGTTGCATCAAATTGTTAATTAAAGGTCCATCAACTTAACCCATTGTAACTCTCTTAAATATATCAACTTCATCAATTGTTTTTTCCCCTTTCATCTTTCACCCCCAAGCAAAAAATAAAACGCATCTTCCTCCCAATCCCACCTTGTGAAACATCATTGAAATCATCAAAATCAACCAAGTGCTGGATTAGCACATCTGAATTACCACATGGCCAGACTTGTTGTTACAGGCCAACAAAGGAGCAGTACAGGGCATTGCTTCCCTCCTTCATTCTTGAGTTTTGTTGTTCAACTGTTGGTGAAACACTTCAACAAGGTGCATATTTTCTACCCTAGATTAGATTTTTCTTTTACAATTAGGTTGAGAAATGTTTACTTTGCGTAGAAATGGTTATGGTCTAATTTAGCTGGTTCTGTGTTCCTTTCTGTTATGTTGGATACACAGCATTCATCTCTCTTCCTCAGTGAAACCAAGAAGGCTGGCAACTACAGCATGATTTGGGATTTCAACATTTTTTGTGTTGTTGGTGTGGAAATAAGTTAGAGGTGTGGAAATAAGTTTCTCCCTTACTGTTAACTAACTTATTTCCTGATGGCATTCCATGTAACTAAAATAAGTAGCAAGAAACATAATAGCCAAATAAATTTGTAAAGTCAAATATCTAGTTAGCATTTTAAACAATTTTCCTGACTGGTGATGTAGCTGAAACTTTGCAAGTTGAAACGATGGTTAGCAAACAATTTAAGCACATATATAAGTATGATACCAAACAATATCTAAAGTGCTTAAATAAGAGAAAAGATTAAATTGTTAAATACTTCATCACTCATTTCCCAGCATTCAGTTGCAAAACATAAGCATCCAAAAGCAAAAGAAAAAAAAGAGAAGAAGTACTGCATTTAAAGATTGACAAAAATATGAAAGAAAATGTAAACTAATTGTTAGAGTATAGTCTTATTGAATATATGGCTTAATAGGTTATTGGATATCTATTTAGGCCCCTTAACCCTCTATATATATGTAACTCTCTCCATCTAATAGGAGTTTATACTTTTTATCTCTCAATAACAACATAGTACAGGAAACCCTAGCTTCCTTACCCCCCCCCCCCCCCTCGGGACGTCAATCAGCCTACCTCGCCAAAAACCGCTGCCACCACTGACCACCCCTCCTACGTTGCCGCCTGCCACCAACAGCCTCACTAGGAGCTTCTGCCGCTGTCCCCCTCATCCCAGCAACCACCAGTCAGCCCTACAATCATCGCCAGCTGGTCCTGCAGCCACCGTCGGGGTTTCCGGCGATCCCCATCTCACCAGAGGGCAATTCAGCCCTTGTTTGCCATCGTCCGACATCCAGGTCATGTCGTAGACCCTCTATAGCTTTGTTTTCTTGTCTGTGTGGGTGTAGATACATGAAATCTACACGATTTTGTACCTCCAAACTGTGTGTTGGTGTTTTCGATGACTTCTTTTGCTGTATTTCAGCCTTATATACATAAAATCAAATCATTATCTCCACTGTCTTGCAAAATCATACCTTATATATCTCTGTTTTTATCATGGCTACACGTGAATCATTGGTCAAACATCATAGTGGCACTTCAGAAAAGTTAAATGGCAAAAACTATCTACTATGGGCACAGAATTTTGAGACATTTATCATTGCACATAGGAAAATCAGTCATCTTACCAAACCTCCACCAGATAGCAAAGATGTGACCTATGACGACTGGTTTGCAGATAATGCCGCCATTGTTTCATGGATGGTCAACTGTATGGAACCCACTGTGACTAGAGGGGTTATGATGTTACAACCTACCAAGAAGATCTAGAATACTCTACGTCTCACTTATGGTCAGGAGAAGAACATATCAAGAATTTTCGAGATATATGAGCAACTATTTACTCTTCGTCAAGGAAATCATTTTGTTCCAAAACACTTCACATTACTGCGTTCTTTTCTAGACGAATTTGAGATGTATCAGTGACATTACACAGATGAGACAATATCGAGAGGAGCTTGCAGCGGCGATTTATCTCTTTAGTCTGTCTCCTGAGCTCAGTTCTCAAATCAGGGGACAGATCCTAAGAGTTGACAATGTGCCAGATCTACAGACCACCTTTGCTCGGGTTTTACGCATCACCACAGCCACTCCCTCATCAGTCACGGATCAGTCTGCTATGATCGCCACACGTAGGCAAGAACATAGTAGTTCTCGAGGTTGTGGCCATATAGATTCTGGAGGACGTCCTCGATGCACCCATTGTGGTAGGACAAGTCATCGTATTGAAAGATGTTGGGACTTGTATGGTCGGTTATCTTCTTCTTTGTCTGCACATTTTACTACAGAGTCTATACCAACCACTTCCACCAGTGAGGAGCAGACAGTCATCATCTCACAAGCTAATTATGACAAGTTTCTACAGCTACAAGCCACTAACTCTACTGCCACTGCCTCTTATTCCACTTCCACAAGTATTAGTGCTCTCCTGGCCTCCAAGAATTTCTCCTGGATAATTGATTCTGGTGCTTCTTCCTACATGTCAGGTACAAAAACTTTTTTTACTCGTCTATCACAATTGTCTAATATTAGATCTATGGCCATTACTAATGGTCAGTCTTGTTCAATTTCTAGAGAAGGGATTATGTAGGCTTCGCCAAGCTCTTTTTCGATAAAGTCTTATATGTGCCTGATTTCCTGTAAATCTCCTTTCCATTAGTGCCATTACCAAACAATTACTTTGTTGTAAATCTTTTTCACTGTACTTTTCAGAATTTACGGACAGGGAAGAGGATTGATTTAGGCTATGAGCGTGGAAATGATACGTACCTACTGATTAATAACGACATAGCTCAGGGATTAACGTTTGTAGCGTCCACTTCAGAGCCGTCCTCACTGTGGCACTACTAGTTAAGTCACCTTTCTCATAGGAAACTATAATAAACTTTGCCATGGGTAACTATTTCACAGTTTGAGTGTGAATCGTATCGGTTGAGAAAACATCATCGTACTTCCTTTAGACAGTTGCGTCTTCATCCAGTTCTACCTTGTTTGAGTTAATACATTGTGACATCTGGGGTCCCTCTGGAGTCTCGTCTGTATCAAGTCACCGATATTATATTATTTTTGTTGATAATTTTTCTAATGTGTCTTGGATATATCTATTAAAAGATCGTAGTCATATTTTTTATATACTCAAAACTTTTATTTTAGAAATAAAAAATCAATTTGCTACTACATCTAAATGTTTGCGTACTGATAATGCATTAAAATTTGTTCAAAACAAAGTTGAATCTTATTATGCATTTCTTGGAATTATACATCAAACTACATATCCTCACACTTGCCAACATAATGGGGTGGTAAAGTGTAAGGACAAACACGTTCTTGATGTCACACGTACCATCATACTATACATGAAAGTCCCCAGACACTTATGATCTGATGTAATTGTTATTACCACTTACCTCATCAGTAAAATGCCTTCCACCCCTCGGAGGGGAAATTCCCCTTCGACGTCATTAGAAAGATGCTACTTTATTCTCTTTGTCACCTAGGGTTTTTAGTTGTGTAGCATTCGTCCAGGATCTCTTACTAGAACTTGATAAAGTTTCTCCGAGAACTATCAAATGTGTGTTTATGGGATACTTCAGAACTCAATGTGGATATCGGTATTTTCATCCACCTTCTGATAGATATTTTGTGTCTGCTGATATCACCTTTTTTAAGTCCTTGGCATACTTTAACGAGTTTGATACTAAATGGGAGTGTACTCCTCCACCATCGATAGTTGCATCTGTTCCTCTACCTACTATTGTCCACCCAGCTCCAGCAGACTCACCTCCTTTGCAGATATATCAACGACATCAACGCCCACCACCTCCATCAACGACAAAATCAACTTCTTCCTCGAATGCAAATCCATCTCCCAATGACTTACATCTGCCCATTACTCTAAGAAAAGGTAGTCATTCCTCCACTGTTCATCCAATTTCCAATTTTGTTGCCTATGATTCTTTACATCCACAGTTCCATATCTTTATCTTGTCTCTTTCTTCTGAGTCCATTGCTAGGAATCACTAGGAAACACTTTTACTTCCCCAATAGAAGACAGCAATGGATGAAAAGGTAGCTACTTTGGCATCTCGTGACACTTGAGAGTTGGTGACCCAACCTGTGGGAGCTCACATTGTCACCTGTCGCTGTGTTTATACTGTCAAATACAAAACAGATGGCACAGTTGATCGATACAAAGCCAGATTGGTAACTCAAGGATTCACCCAGACTTATGACATTGACTATGATCAAACTTTCTCTCCAGTAACTCACCTTAATTCTATCAAGATTATTCTATCTGTGACTATAAATAATTCTTAGGAGATGTGCCGACTAGATGTAAAAAATACCTTCTTGTATGGTGATCTTACAGAAACTGTCATTATGGAACAACCCCTAGGATATGTTGTTCAGGAAGAGAACAGAGTTTGCAAGTTCAAGAAGGCAATTTATGACCTAAACAGAGTCCCAGAGCATGGTTTGAGAAATTCAGCCAGAGAGTACTCCTATTAAGCAGTCACCATTCCTTTAGGATACCAGTTTTGAACTGTTGGATGACTCAAAAAGTAATAAAAGGTTGATTGACAAGTTCATTTATATGACAGTGACCAAACCAAATATCTCATACGCTGTCAGTTTACTGAGTCAGTTCATTCATAAGCCAAGGAAGGTGCATTGGAGTGAAGCTTTGCAGGTTCTTTCCTATTTGAAAAATTTTTCAGAAAAAGGTTTGATCTATCAAAGGAATGACCATGTAAATATTGTGACATACTCAGATTCAAGATATGCAGGAGATCCAGGAGATAGGAAGTCTACCTCTGACTTTTGTACCTATGTAGGAGGGAACCTTATCACATGGAGGAGCAAAAAATAGAACATGGTGTCACATTTCAGTGCTGAGGCAGAGTACAAGTCCATGACACAAACCACATGTAAGATGGTATAGATCAGATCATTTCTTTCCAATCTTGGATTCTCACCTGAGGTGTCAATATCAATATTCTGTGATAATCAAACAACCATCTTCATTACCAACAATCCTACATTCCATGAATGTACCAAACATATCGATGTCGACTGTCACTATGTTCGAGATATGGTGTTGAAAAGGGTCATCTCTACTCTACATACTCATTCATCTGAGCAACAAAGGATCTGAGTATTAGGATATTCAAATCTCTATGTACCAAGCTGGGTCTTCTTGATGTATATGCTCCAACTTGAGGAGGAATGATAGAGTATAATCTTATTGAGTATATAGGTTAGTGGATTATTGGATATCCATTTGGACTCCTTAACCCTCTATATATATGTAACTCTCTCCATCAAATAAGAGTTTATGCTTTTTATCTCTCAATAACAACACTAATCAATGGAGATTTATAGCAAATCAGGAAAATTGAACAGCATTGAAACTTACATCTTGATTTGTTAAAGTATGTCTAACATTTCTAATCAAGAATATATACATAAGCCATCAAGGCTGAATACCAATTAATCAAAATTTTAAACCGAAGTTCATGAACCAAGGATTGTGACATGAATCGAGAAAAATACCAACAAATGTTTGCTATTTTTACAATTATTACCTATTACAATCTGTAGATGTCATTGCTTGGTGAGATCGATCCATCCAATAAAATGCACTAATGCTGGGAAAAAATTTCATAGAATCTCAGAAATTAACAAATAAGTAGGATACAATTGACAGATTAACTAATAATAATTACCCATCCTATACTGCAATAGAGCAAGATTCTACCAAAATTGAAGAGGTGTTAGGTTCAAACTTGAGCATCCACTCTGCATCCTTAATAAATGAATAAAAAAGTAGACAATAGTAATTGTAACTTTTGTTATGCAGGGTTAGTGGAAGTAGATATTATAACAAAACTCTGCCACTTTAACTCGATAGGGTTGGAAAGAGGGGCAAGAAAAGAATAGGTTGGACCCTCTTGTTGGGCTTGCTTAAGAAAGAGGAATCTAATGGAAATATCATGGAATAAGTTCTTCCCCTAATCATGGGGATTCCGTAAATATTCCATTTCAAATATCAAAAGTTTAAAACCATAGGGACTTTTCAAAGATTCGATGCAGGTCAGTGTAAATGTTTTATTTGTAGACACAGTAAACCATCAAGTTCTTCTCTTAAGACAATAAAAACAAATACTCGAGTGCTAGAGAAAAAAATAGCATGTTACGTTATACCTGAGCAAGGAGCTAGGTCCAAAGAAGGGCAAAGGATCCATCATTCACATATGAAAAGCAAATGATGTACTAACATAAGTGATGGGTGGTGAAGGATGCTAAGAAATCCTTTGCTAATTGTGGGAAAATGCAGTTTGAGGAACTATATGTGGAGCAATCCAACATAAATTGATACCGACTCCCCAAAATTTGGGGATGGATACTTGGTGATGCTCACTAACTAAAGAAGGTTGTTTCTCTGTGAAGAACATGTATCTAACATCACTACATGCTTCTTCTATTCCAGCTTTTGATTATAGGAACAGGATATTGAGAGTGAAAGCCCAATTAAAATTAATGTCTTCATGTAGCTCCTGGTGAGAGGAGGAGTTCTCACATAGATTAGAAGGGCCGTCCAAGAAACTGATCTTGATGTTACTTGTACCTTGTCCTTAGGCCATAACGAAGATGAGGACCTAGCTCAGTTATTTGTTTCTTATCCATTTGGGCTCTCTTAGGAAGGAATATGCAGTTGAACTGTGATTTCAGTTCAGTGGACGAGATGTGGATTTTCTTTGATGGAGGATAGGGAGAAGCAATGATAAGCTTGAAAATGAGGTGGCATTCTCAACTAAGTTAGTGAAGGCTGCTGCTGCGGTTCTGGGTCGTGTACTGTTTTGTATTCACAAGGATGAATATTGGTGAGATTTAAATTGATTTTGCTATTTATTTTATGTTATTTTTTATTTTTCCGGACAGACTTCTTTCTATACCTTTTGTGTAGCTTTTTTTGGGATTTTTCATACATAAATAATCCTACACTTCCTTTAAACAAAAGACAGCTAAAAAGTCTAACATTAACACGCTTCATGAGAAAAGTATGAAGTGCATGCAAATTCAAATTTTAATGCATGAAAATTTGTTAAACAAAGAAGCAAACATGGAACAATTTTAAGATGAACATAGCATAATCCAATGCTCACTTTATATAAACAAGTTGTCAAGACATTTGTTCATATGTCGCTGCTGTAAATTAGAAGCGCACTCCAATTAACACTCTTACTTGGAGGTAACCCTGGCAATTATTTGAAGTTTAAATTATCACAGCATGGTTTTAGCCTTTAGGTGATTAGGCCATGTTGAAAGAAAATCTAAGAGTGTACCTGGGAAAAGGAAGTAAACTTAAGTTATTCCAGCTAGAAAAGGAGGACTTAAGATGGTTAGAGATGATAATACAAGAAGCAACCAGCGTAGCGCTCATGTTGAGAGGGAAAGATTTACATGCTGACATGGATTCTTCTTTCATTGTCAACCTTGAATCAAACTAAAACAATCATGCTGCGACAAGTTTTCTTTCATTGTCAATCTTCTTCTTTAGAGGGATAATTCAAATGGTTCAAAACAAATTCAGGGAATATGAAGAATGTGGAAATGCAACAACCTTTTAGGACAAAGGATCGGTAAATAGGTGAGAGCATAAAGACATGAAGGATTCAACATGTGACAGTAAGTAGAAAAGAAGAGTATTACAGAACATGACTATGATTTGTTTGAGCAATCAGAAAAGATAATAAATCAGAAAGCAAGACTTGCAACAAAAGCTTATCAAGGAGATAAGCAAGGGAATGATTCAACGAAAAAGGAGAAAACATGAAGAAGGAAAAAATACAATCATTATCCAGAAACAACCAGAGAATAAACAGGGTATCAGGCTGTAATCGCATGGCCCTCAATGTCCCCCAATTTTCACTCCATGATAGACAAAATGATCAAGTTCAATTTCGATAAACACCTTTGCAGAATTTTAGAAGATTCTCCTATTTGTCCATCACGGAGCATGTGGAATTGAATATTATGATTTTAATATGATCTATACATTTAAAAATTACACATGTGCAAAGGATTTACATTATTTCATAAAGAAGGTTCCTAGGTAGTAGGGCAGAGCTAGATGAACCTGTCAATCATAAGAAAATGGACACCAACACCATGCGCTTCTTTCTGCTTTTGGCATTGATAGCACATTGTCTGTAGCATTGAAAGGTAATTTAGTAGTTCTTTTTAAATGTGCAACTTTTTCAATTAGGTGGAGGAGCAAACTTACCTTGATAGCAGCTAAAAATTCATGACTGTTATAGCAACGGATATATAAGAAGCGCCTCATGCAAGATTGAAACAGCTCATCCTCAAAAAATTGGGTTTGGGGCATTGGGGCATCATGTTCTTGTGATCCATGATCTGATCAAAAATGAAGATCAAACACTAAATACATGGTGAATTTCCACTAAATATTTCTCCTTCTTATTTAAATTTTATCAAAAACAATCAACAGTACGATGTAAGAAACCCAAATTCGTATCCTTTTTGTTCAAAGTAAATAGAATAAAATTAAATATGTATCATCCATGGGGAAAGACAAGAGACACTCTACCTTTTTATTCTAAGAGGGAATGATTCACTTGTAATTACCAGGTGCAAATCAAGCAACTATGCTAATTACCAAGTGCAAATCAAGCAACTAAGCATCACGATATGGTGGAATGAATGGTAATGGGACAACAACAATAGACAAAATCTTAGTTCTTGGGATTTTACATGTTGGAGAGGACTTAAGCAACTTGTTACCAATTACTATAAACTACATAAGTTCTAATTGAAATTTGCAGAGACGTGTATGAATTATTGATCTAAATCTGACTTAACAACTCAGGAACAAAAGATTGTTTTTTTTTTTCAATTCTTCTACATGTCGTTTTTGTAATCTTGATGTTTAAGTCATATCGGTCTTAGTGAAATGATTCACTTTCATACTTTGTTTGAAATTTTGACTTCAACCATGGAAGTCCTAGAGCTTGAGAACAAGATATACAAAATTTCAAGCAATCAGTCCTGGAGTCTCAGTTGATCCGAGGAAGATTCCATGTATTCTGGAGTGGCTGAGGCCAACAGCACCAAGGCAGTGACTGGAAGAGAGAGAAAATCATACCTGGGCATGAAGCGGTGGAGTATAGAAGAAGTCAATCCCCATAAGATAGACATATTTTTAATTTGTGGTTCTGGAGTGCTAACAAGGGAGGAGCCCAGTTTAATCATAAATGGGGGTTACACTGCCTTCATGGTATCGACATTTTCCAAACCAAGTGACCTGTATCAAACCATTGTGCTGAGATCGTGTCATTGATGAGATTTAAACATTGCCTTGATCACTTCATTGCTAAATGCCATTCTCACGCAAATTGAAATCATACTGAACATTGTCATTCCCTTACGTTTTTATTTCCCAACCCAATAAGTAATATCGTCCACACCACTCTCGTCAAGAGTCTCGGCTTTGAAATATAAGTCATTTTACAGAACATTGTTGCACACACACAAACAAATCCATAGTCGTATGTCATTTTACGATAGATCTTGCCATCCATATTATTCTTTGGTCAAAACCAGAAAGTAGCTAAGGATTTTCCAATCATCGAACTAATGAACGAACCAAAAAATAACAAAAGGCACAGTAATCATACCTTGGTGCTGTGCCAACCGACACTTCAGGCACTGAGCCAACCTTCGAACATCGAACCGGCAATCCAAGTCCACGTACATCACCAACCGCTCCAGCCCCCCAAAATGGACCCCGTTCCACTCATTGGGAAGAATACAATATATCGCCGTCTGGACCAGGAAAAAAAGGTGATCTTTTCTTCTCCATGAAATAAAAGGGAAATCACAGCGAGTTGGTGTAGATACGGGGGTCACCTGCAGCAGGATCTCGGACTTGGCGGAAGGGGAGGGGCCGGTGATCTCGACGACGTTTCCGGCGCGGAGGGGGACGCGGTGGAGCGGGGGGAGGAGGAGGGCGGGGCGCTCGACGGCGATCCTGGAGAGGAGCTCCTTGGCGGACTCGTTGCATTGGATCCAGGAAACGGGGTGGTCTTCCTCCATTTTCTAGGGTTTTTGCTCGCCTGGAGTGGAGTTTGGAGTGTGGGATGAGGCAGAACTGGAACGGGCTCCTTTGGCGCGTTCATTTGAAAGACGAACCTTTTATTGGAGAAATAACGGAAGGCTTTCAATTTCTTTTCCTTTTTCCCTTTTTTTTTTTAGGAAATTACTTAATGATATCTTGTATTGATTTTTAATTCAGAAAAATGCAGGTGTTAGTGTTTACAAGAATTTTTCCAGTAGACTCGTTAAATCACATCTGTTGAATTATTTGAAGGGCCACAATTAAACTTAATATAAACAAAATCCTTCATCTTCTTCTCCACCTCAGGCGATCCATCCACCCTTCATCCTCCTCTCCGCCTCAGGCGACCCATCCTCCACCATTTCGTCTCCGTCCATTCTCACTATTCTTTGCTCCCTCTCTATTTCTATCTCCATCCTCCTCTCCACCTCAAGGTTTAGGGTTTAGCCTAATGAAGTGGCCACAACTCAACTCCTAACGAACGACGCAAAAACTCTCCATTCGCCGAAGAGGAGTTACAATAACTGATTCTCGATATCAAGAGGAGTTATAGAACCATTCACCGACATGATTTCTTTGCACTTTTGTCTAATTTTTGTAAGGGGAAAGTGTTGTTTTGTTTTGAAATCTCAAGAGGGAGGATTGACATGAAAAACCCTTTCCATTTAGCTTTATCCAAGGCTACTTGTTCTATTTAATTATACATGTTTTGGGTTTTTCTTGGTCACTTCTTAGTTCTCATCTCTTTTGCCAACCTGAGACTACTTTAAAATTTCAAATTGCTTATTTCATCTACTCATTCAAACCCATCAGTCGGTCTTCCTTCCTAAAAGAAAATGTAAAAAAATAATAATAATAAATGCAATCAGATAGATGAAGTCATGATTGTCTTAGAGCATCCACGATTGGAATGGTGATGCTATTTTGAGTGGTAAAAGAATCGTTATGAGCTCCTGTTTAGCTTGTGATGCTATTTTGGGTTGTAAATGTCTTCTAGGATTTTTCCCTTTGAGACCTCCACGTCCATGGCATTTTTCTGGAATATCCTTCAATTTTTTTGATTAAAGATTTGTCACCAAATGCTAGAGGGACAAATTCCAAACGTTTTTTTTGTGTTAACGGTTGAGATAAATTAGAATATAATCGACTTAAATGCCGTGGAATACAATATCCAAAGTATAATTATTACAATACCGCAGGCATAATTGGCATAAACAGTCTCCAAAATTGCCCCCCCAAAGTGGGATCGATAATGTATTACATCAAAAAAAAAAATTGGAAATTGACCGAGCATAAGGTCGACATTACTCCAGCATGGCATTGTGGGATTCATCTCCTGATGGTTCATTTAAAGAGGAAAGTCCTGATGAGGAGGGAATAGAAGAAGCAAAGGCAGGCTCCACAGGTTGTGCAGCCATTGCAAAGACGAACTACACCATTTCCTCCTTTTCAAACCCTGTTACAAGATTTCCCACCTAAAATTTCATCAAAGAGATAATATCATTAATGATCATAAAGCATGGTTTACAAATACTGCGGAAAATCCTACTTTTCCTTTCTTTCCAAATCAACCAGAGAATGACTTGGAGAAGCAAAGTCCACCCAGAAAAAGGCAAATAAAACTTGAGTTGAGGTGCAAATAAAAATAGATCCCCAACAGAGAAATAGCCAGGGTACAGGTCTGAGACCAGAAGGAATTGCCAGATCTTCTTTGCAAAAGAACAATTAAGAAACAAATGAGTATTGTTTTCAATATATAATGAGCAAAATGTACACAATGGGAAACGAGGCCAAGCTCTTTTTAACAGGTTTTCTTTCGTTAAGTTCCTGTTCTTAACCACTAGCTAAGAAAAAAGCTTGACCTTTAATGGAGTAGAATTCTCCCATATACTTTTATAAAAAACATTACGAAGGCCCCCATCATTGTAGATACTATAAGCTGCTTTAATAGTAAAGGTATCAAGTGTAGAAGGAAGCCAATGGAACTCATCATCTCTTGTAACCAAATTTAAAGAATGCAAAATAGCAACAAAATAATCCAGCTGAGATTGTAGTATAGAGTAATTGCCAGAAAGACAGTGAGCTAGATTGAATAAACGATTGAAATCTGTACTAAATAAATCCACAGTAAATTTCACTGAAGCCTTTTTGAATCTAGCAACACTAAAAAGATCAGGTAATAAGGAGCAAAGAAGAGTATCATTGTGCCATTTGTGGCA